>JAHWFP010033914.1:0-31541 GCA_023313725.1 Lithobius niger | reverse complement strand
AAATTATTTCTTACATTAGAAGTTCTAAAAGAATTCCCGTTAATCTAGACAAAAGTGTGCTTAGTCAGGATATGAGTGCAGTCACAAAACTGGTACCTGCAGAACAAAAGTGCCCATTTTGTACTGCAGACTTACAGGGACCTTTCCTTGTGACTTGCACTGCTAGGCTTATTACTATAGACGAGGTGCATGACAATATACAGGTTTACTGTAAGAAATGTGAAACCTGCGCCTTGACATTTAAGTACCAAGAGCACGTGGAAGGCATTTTAAATTTTAATGATCATTTGTTGCTTTCCCTCAAATTATGTCAATTCATTCGCTCAGCAGTGCAAAGGCACACTGCTATTGGTACAGTCAGAAAAATCATAGAGGAGTGCTCTGGAACATCCATTCCACAAAAGTTTTTTTAACGCCTTTTTATACTTTGAGGCAATTTCTGAGCATGAATATGACTTCTGTTGCAAGAGATGTGGGTATTTTCCACCAATTATTCTGTTGGACGGAAACAAAAAAAAACTGTTTAGTCTTAGTCCAGAAGACTTGAAAGTACCGTCTTGCACCGACTTAAATTTGGATATCAACAATGCTGTTGATTTTTGGGACAGCATAGAAACTGAAATAATTGCACGCAGCTTATTGAAAAATAACGCTAGCAATCCATTTGCTGTCCCTGTGTCATACGACTTTGGAACACCCTGGATTGGGTCGCACACACGAAAGAGTGACCAGTGTGTGAATATAGAGTATAGAAAATGTGCTTCTTTCATTGCAAAGGAGGAGGCATTGGAGGTGACAGTTGATCAACTTGACGACTTGTTACAAAATAGTAGCATGAAAATTGTCAAAGCATTTGCGTCAAAATGTAAAGTGCAAAAATGTATAATAAACAATGGTTCTAAAGCAGACATCATTAAACATATTAAAAAACGTAACAAAACAAGGCACTATGAAAAGGTTTTCCAGAAAATCTGGGGTGCTTCAGGCGGCTGGATTACTGGTAGTTGTCCACATGGTGTGGTGTACATAATTAAATGTATATTGAGGGCTGAAGGACCAAGAGACCATGTTGATTGTGTCTTGTCTTTTAAGCATCAGCCAACTGTTGTTCTGAATGATATACCCCACGTAACAGCTGCACATGGCAATAGTAGAGTGAGCAACATGTTTTGGCCTAATGATGGTAGGCCTTCCTGGCCTTCCATTTGGCCTTCCTGTTACTGATGAAAATGTGCAAGCTGCCAAAAATGCCCAAGTGAAGCTGTCCTTTCCTTGGGTAAAAAATTGTGCACTAACCAGTCATGCTGCTGCCAAAACACCATCAGATCACTCGTACAGCAAGTGCACACATCCTGTATCGTTACAAGAAGAACGAAACATGCTGTATGACACTTTTCATGAGAAGAACACGAAGCGTGAACAGGAAGTTCTTCGAAGAGTAGCACTGGTGAATGAGCTGAGAGGGTTCATTAACATGCAGGCTGTTGAGCAGATTCACCGCTCTTACTCGAAGAACGTACACTACTTGGATGTGATGATGCCATCTAACCACATTTTCATGTTTCGATGTATCGTTAACAACAGAAATGTAGATAAATCAGAATACCAAAGCCCTGATGGAAAAAGAGCTTAGACAGTGCTTATCTCTTGATGGTTTCGGCAGATTTTGTGTACCTCACTGTACACAGAATCAAGTATTTAACATCCCACAGTCACACACACTAGCAGGTGAGGGTGGTAAGGTATCTCTTTCAGACAACAGTGTGAAGCTACCAGACTTAAAAAGTCCTGTTGGGAATTTCACAGTTGAGGGAAAGATGTATAAGAATATGACTGTAGATCAGAGCCATAAAGAGCTTTCAGAGGACAGTAGTTCAAGCCTTTTAACATCACACATAACCAGCATGTTGTTGAATGATAGTATTTGTGTCTGCCCTATTTGTGACCGAAATATAACTCGGGCAAGACTAAGAGACCACATCCTGCAAATTCATGACTGCAGTATTGTAAGAAATGCGGCAAATACATTAAACCAAAAAAATAGAGCAGGACTTCCAAATCTGGGTAATTCCTGTTGGTTTAATGCTGTTTGCCAAGCTATTGCCCATCTTGATAGCGTAGGGACATTCCATGTAGCTAATGATCTAGACATTCCTATTGCCACGGCACGGCTAGTTTTAAATATAATCCAATCACTTTCCAATGGGGACACAATTCCATTGCCAAATGTTAAAGAGGCATTGGAGAAGGTTTTAACAACCATGGACATTGAGCCGTGCACACAACAGGATGCTAGCTCATTTCTGCTAATGGTAATTGTTCCCACCATCAAACTGCAGTTTTCATCCTTTTGCAGAACAACATGTAAAGAGTGTGGTGTTGAAAATGAAACTGATGAACAGATTTCTGTACTGGCGTTAGATGCACTACCAGGTAGCATTCAAACTAAAATTGATGATTATTACTTGCAACATGAAAATGATGGTTTGGAGTGCGCATGTCAGCATCAGAAAGTTGCAAAGTCAGTACAATACATTGTAGCCCACGCCCCTGATGTCCTAATCGTTTTGCTCAAACGCTTTGAAGTGCTAAAAAAAAGCATCCGTAAACAAAGCAGTAATGTTTTAGTAGAAACCTCAGTCTCGCTTAAAATTGGCAGTGAAAACTCCTTTGTTGACTATTCTCTGAGAACTGTAGTGGCTCATTTAGGCACATCTTTATCAAGTGGTCATTATGTCACATATGCTCTAGGTAATGGTAGTCAAATTTTGTACGATGATACGTGTTTGAGGCGAGTAGAATACAAGGAATATCTTAAAGTGGTAGAAAAAAATGCCTACATTTTATTTTATGAGGCTAATGTAGCTAGTTGCAGTATGTTTGCAAGATCACAGACAACAATTCACTCTCGGCATCTGGCTACTTTTGTAAACGACGTGGTTAAAATTAGCTCCACGACAGAGACTTCAGATTTTTTTACACTCACATCTAGTTGCTCAAGGTTGCCATCACCAGATCATAACAGTCGGGGTGAACCACTCGATACTGCTACTGAGTCAAATGATGTAGAGATGGATTCATTGTTAAAGCGTAGTCCAGCAGTGGCTAATGCTGTACTGGGGATGCATACATTTCTGAGAGAAATAATGTGCTATACTCCATGTCATAGTAGCATTGAGCTAGAACCTGCTGAGAAAAGGGGCCATTCTTACTTCCTGAAATCTGGAGGTTACGTGTACCCAAGAAAAAGGCAACCAACACTGAAGTATATGGATGCTTCCTTAACAAAATGGTGAATTGCTCACCGTCAGTGAAACAATAGAATCTATGTTTGGAAGAAAAGTACACCTGTCTTTTAGTGATAAGGAATTTTCTTATTTTGAACCTGTCATACAGTTTAAGCTGAATACCCCTGACGAGACCTTAGTGCTAACATCCTTGATTGCCCAAGACCCTCGGAGACTCTCGCAGAGATATGTTAAACTGGTTCTTGCTCGAGAAGCAGCAATAAAGGTGCTAATGGATCATTGGACAATGGACAATTGGACATGGTCGTATAAAGATGCAGGATCTTGTCTAGATGCGTACAGAGGACCCATTTAAAACTGCAAACTGCAAGGTATACGATAAGTACGCCAATAGCAGAATTTGTTTAACAATTCAGTAGTCCGATTGCACCAATTGGCAGGGCCAGATTAAGCATTTTTGCGCCGGGTACTATATTTTGTACGCCAAACCCGGGCTGCCCCCACCCCAAGTTTTGATTTAGAATTCATTTCCAAAATTTAGAAAACATATGGTTAAAAAAATCTGTGTGGCTTTTTACTTTGAAAGTTCAGTGCGACGTCGTTGTTCACTTCACAATTATTGACACTCCTATTTCAAACTCGAGATACTAACTGTATCTGCTAATTTTCGACAAACCAATTTATATACAGTATGTTAAAAATACAGTCCTTTTGTGTTCTTCAGGCTTCTTCATGAGTATTGATTTTCTCTTACTTTACATCGTGTTGTTCGCGATTTGATATTGGCGGTTTTTGTGGCTTCTGATATTCGTGAGGCCTGGCACTCCACTTTAGCGTTATAGCCGTCAGTTCCTTGTGAATGACGAACTGAAAGCTAGACTAGCGCTAAAGTGGAATGCCAGGCCTCGTGAATATCGGAGGCCGCAAAAACTACCAAATTAAAATCGCAAACAACATGATGTGAACCAAGAGAAAATCAACTCTAGAGGAACCCTGAAGAACACAAATGGACTGTATTTTTAACATCTATAAGGCCATGCAAAGTTAATTATTTGGTTTACAGGTGCGTGCGGGTGCCTTAAATTATCGCGGGTCAAAACTTTTTATCTGAATCTTGTTACACCCGCTAAAAATCACATTTTTACCAAATTTTGACCGTCTTTTTACTTTCCAGTACACCATTTTAACCAGTTCGGAACAAGCTTTTAAATGGTGCCAATTTCAAATCTCTAGCTCAAGCTCTAGTTATTTGCCAAAAACTAAAAAAAAAACTTTGAATGGTAGAGGACATAAATAGGGATGTGCCGATGTAGCTTTTTTTCCCGATGTACTGACACCGATTACTGTCAAAACGGAATGCCGATAACTGCTGATATAGTACTAAATAACGATTAATTTGCAAAAAAAATGAAAGTGTGACACAGTTTCTGCTGCCGATGTACTGCAAAAAAAAAATTTATATTTAATGTAGCTTCATAAAAATATTGTAGAAAATAAAAAAAATGTGTAGTACAAAGCTTCTTTTCCCTGAAGCCAATTTCCCCAGAACCTTGCCTCACAAATAAAGTGCACGCAGCCAAACATTTTCGTCACAATTGTAAAGATATAAAAATCTAAATATGTGAAAATGTTGATATTAATATTAATCAATGTAGTGTAGTAGCGCCACTATTGTATGCCTCTCCAGATGGGTATATAGATCAGTGGTAGTCCCGATTCAACCATGCGGTTGTAAGTAAATCAACGTGCTATGCAATGCGTGCATCTTCCTTCATTTAGGCTTAATTACAATTGATTAGAGATCATTACAATGGCGACAAGGATTTAAGAACTATACGTGGAGCTTCTGAAGTATTTACATTGAGTTTCAAAAGTATAAATAACCAGGATTCATCTCGGTAAGTATCAGATATTCGCATCGCTCCGTGAATTGAACTGTACCTAAACAATGGCGACAATCAATGTGCCGTATTTTCCCGCATTTGAGATTGCAGATGTATGTAATGGCCGAGTTACATAATTTTCTACTATGATACCCTTTAAGTGTTCTGTACGAGAGATACCCTTTAAGGGCAAGTTTTATTTTTTCTCATTGACCAAAGTAAAAACTGGTTAACACCTTCATTGACAGGAAGTGCCTATATATCATTTTAATTAATTAATTATCATTATTTTGTCTAATGTGTATTATTTACCTTTTAAATAATTGGTTTCTGTTCTTATTCATTTGCATAAGAGAGGATGGTCACTTCTCACTATACAGACTGACAAGCAAGCAGCTCCAGCCTGGAGGATCGCACTTTGTCCCTATTGCATTGACATCAGGTGAGGGAACTGTTCGTTAGTGAGAGAGGAAGAGAAGGAAAAGACTGGAGGTAAGCCGAGATTTGGGAGATGGTCCCGCTTGGGCCAAAACCATGAAGGCAAAAAAAGAGAGTTTTAACAAGAGTTGGGAGTCTGGTTGGAGACAGCCACGAAACAGCGAGCAAAAGAAATTAGGGAGGAAGAAAAGGTACATATGAATGACAATGTAACAAAGGCTAAGGCAAAAAGGTGGAACTAGAAATAGAGGTGAGTCGATGCAAACAGATATGGCAGAAAGTAAGAAAATGTGAATACATAGGGAGATTGATAAATAGGAATAGTGCAGAAGTGACCAATCTCTTTCATGTTTGTTTTTTTCCCATGCTGACATAAGGTCAAAAATTAGATATTGATATAAACATGAATGAGATACTATTATGCTTTATTGAATACTCAGATGTTTGACTATTGGCCATAGTGTCACATAGGGTCTTGTACTGATGTACCACTAAAGTACCTAAATCGACTTTGGGGAGAATTTATCTTCTCACCCGTTTCTTTAAAGTGAGAGCCTAGCTCTCACTAACCTTTTTTGTATATAATTGTTATGTTTCTCTATTAAATTTTATTATACAAAAGCAATTGGTCACTTCATGAATTTAGTTCATCACCTTTGACAGCAAAAACTAGTGAACAAATCACTAAAGGGCTTGTATTAAAATTTGTTAAAACTTATGTGATAAAATAACCGTTTCGGCCCTGACAAAAATTATTTAGGTGACAGCCTGCACGCGGACGCCGTCACAAAATGGTGTCAGAAGTGGGATTTGACAGAAATGGTGTCAGAAGTTTTTTACCCCTAGTTCCGGAGGATCTGTTGCATGCTTTTGTAGCCCCCCCCTCCCCACAACGTCTTTGTTTTGCGTGTTTTCCGGGGGAAAACTTTAAAGGTGGAGTGAATTTGATAAAGTTGTCATATTTTGTTAGTTCTGAAAAGAAAAGCAAATTTTAAGGTGATGGACTTTGAGTAGGTTAGGTAGGCAGACATTGCTGTAGCCAGGACTGAAATGATGTTACACGACACCAACACATATGTTGCTTGAAAAGAGATTAATGTGTAAATAGCATTAAACATTAACAAGAGAGCTATAAAACCGCATATTAATCTGATTGTAAGATCATCAAGCTAAAATGGCCACTTTCACTACTGAGCAATTTGATTCCTTACTAAACCGTATTAAACCTGTAATACAAGCACCTACCCAAAACAGTATTATTAGCAAATTTAGTCCCAAACTATGATGGGAAAAGTGACATTAAAAGGTGGATTCAGGTTGTTGAACAAGTGGGGTCAATGGGTAAATGGTCTTCCGACCATATTATTGGTATTATTAAAGTCAAAACAACTGGGATTGCTTCCGATTTCGTCTGGAAAGATGAAAATGTTAAGAGTTTAACTGGTGCTGATGATTTAAAGAAGGCACTTATTAACCGCTTCTCAGTTGAGCCTATCACTGTAAAACTTCAAAGATACAGAAACTGTAAGCAGGAAATAACTGAAGATGTCCAAAGTTTTGCAACAAAAATCTCTCATTTTGCCATGGAAACTTTAGAATTGGTGCCTGCAACTGAAAACAACGCTGCCATAAAGAATGAAGCACTAAAGAAGCTTGTAATGGAACAATGTGCAACACAGTTTATGGTGGGCTTGCTTGAGCCATATAGGCAAGAAGTGGTAAGGAAAAACCCCAAAACCATGGAAAAAGCTTTGGAATATGCCCTACAAGCAGAACAAAATAATGCCTTGCTCACTTCTGTGAACCCAACCGAAACAGCAGCATCTGTGAAAGTCATTCTCGAAGATAAGAACGATACAATTCCACAAGATGATTTCCAGAAATTAGAAAAAACGCTGCATGCTGAAATCAAAATGCTAGGAGAGAAAATAGAACAAATCACCCAAAACAGGGATTCTAACCCTAAACAAGAACAGAGCGCGTCACAAAATAAGTTTCAACAATACTCAAATAACGGCAGAAATTTTCAAGACAGATCGTTTCGTCAAAACTTCAATCAGCAAGGAAAGGAATATCAACGCACGCTAAGACGTGAAAATTGTGGAATTTTAGGACACACCAGTCAACAATGCAGGCGAAGAGACTCAGCACGCTTTACCAATGCCTCAAATGGCAATGGCACAAGGGATACAAGAGAATGCTGGAATTGTGGGTTACGAGGCCGTGTACATCGAGATTGCAGAAAAAATAACCAATCGGTACGGCCAAGGGACAACTAAGCCCAATCACCACACACTGAATTGTTGGTACCGGGACAGAACGATTGTTAACAATGGAGGGAAACCACCAAACAACCGTGTCCCATCGGTTAAATGTCAACTATGTGGACGAAATAACCATGCAGCTCAACAATGCCGTGACTACGATTGCACACCTACAAACACGGACAATAGGCCTACATAAAAAAACTGTTAGTCCGACCTGAAGGCTTGGCTAATATACAGGTCGATGAAGGGAATGCCTCTGAACTGAAGAATAATTCTAGCATAAAGAATGAAGTGAGCACTCAAGAGAAATATGTACAAGCATTAGAAGAAATTGTAAAATTGAGAGAAAAACTGGAAATGAAGAATAAAAGCTACCACAATAAGCCAACCCATCCTTTGATGAATCGTACAACAAGAAACACACCAGGCAACCCCTACATTGCAGCTGAAATTCAAGGCGAAAGTATAGTGGGCTTAGTAGATACAGGAAGTGATCTTACTCTTCTTGAAAGATCGTATTTTGATGAGTTTTTGAAAACACATGAAACCCCTACGTCCTACACGGGAACATGACCGCAAACAACGGGAATCACAGGTGACTCATTGCGTTTGTATGCCGGATACGAAATTCCTTTGACGATTGGAGGAATAACAAGAACAATCAATTGCTTCATTTGTGATGAAATTGCTACGGGACCGGTACAAATGCTATTAGGAAAAGATGTGTTTTTTGGTTTCAAAATGGATCTTTCCGGAAACACTCACACTGTCACAGTGAGGGGAACTGAAGATGGAAAGCAGAAGATTCAAACTATTCCACTATTCTTAATTCTGACCTTGTTAAGAAAGATGAAAACTTAAAGCAGCCAACGGATACTGCATTAAAGCAGAAACGGACAAAAGGAGAGCAAAAACGGGAAAAGGTACGACTCGTAAAAAATTATGAAAATGTTCCCGTCAAGCTTGCCGAAGAAACTCTTATACCAGCAAACACTGAAATGATATGTCGCTGCAGACTTCTAAATGGAATTAGAAAAGGACATCAAGGCATTGTGGAACCAAAGGCATCTTCAGATATCGATGAGAATGTTCGATTTGGGCATGGAGTTGTTAAAGCTGGATGGAAGCAGGAAGTGGCAATACGTGTGCTGAACATCAACACACATGACATTGTAATAAGCAAGAATACTAAGATTGGCACATTCAAAACCATCGATGAATCCCAGATTCAAACCTTCGAGGAAACAAGAATCAACTCAAACGTACACAGTGAAGAAAATAATGAACTTGGAAGAACCAAAAGAAAGAGTTCAACTTGCAATCTAGCCGACAGGGAGAAACTGAAGCAGCTGTTCCCATTTCATTCACTGGAAAGAGGCGATAGAGAAGACCTGCAGTCGTTAATAATTGAATACCGGGAAGTGTTCTTACTGTGAGATGACGAACTGAGCTCTTATACAGGAGATGTAGAACATCACAGACACAGGAGATGCAAAATCCATATTTTTACCTCCATATCGCATACCATTCATCATGCAACAGAAATTGGAAGAATTCACAGACGCCATGCTTAAGAAAGGTGTCATACGACACAGCCGCTCACCCTGGTCAAGTCCTTGCTTCTTATTGCCAAAGAAAGACACAGGTAAGTTTCGCTTAGTTAATGACTATCGCCAACTCAACCAACTTTCAAAGCCGGATTTCTATCCGATCCCTCGCATCAGCGATATTCTGGATTCCATGAGTGGAGCTAGATACTTCTCAAAACTAGATATGCAAGATGGATTCTATCATGTAAAGATGACAGCCGATTCCATACAAAAAACTGCGTTCAGCACACACCATGCACGTTTCGAATATTTGAGACTACCTTTTGGACTTGTGTCTGCTCCATTTACATTTTCTAGGGTCATGAGCTCAATACTATACGGCCTAAAGGGAGTGCTACTGTACTTAGATGACGTCGTGATCTTCTCTGACACATGGGAACATCATTTGGAGATCCTGAGAACAGTGTTTGATCGACTGCACCAAGCAGGTATGAAGCTAAGTACAAGCAAATGTGAGTTTTTACAGAAGGAAGTCCAATTCTTAGGCTATGTAATTGATGCAAATGGTTCGAGGCCTAATCCAAAGAAGCTACAGGCTGTCAGGGACTATCCCAGGCCAACGACGCTAAAGCAAATTAAAGCATTCGTAGGATTGTGCTCCTATTATCATCGCAACATAGCCGGGTTTGCTCTTATTGCGAAAACCCTTCATGCCTTGACGAAGCAAGACGTTCCATTTGAGTGGAACACTGAAGCAGAAACCGCCTTCCAAACGTTAAAGGACAAACTGACTTCAGCACAAACTACAGCTGCAGAGCAAAAATTCACAACCACTGAACTCGAACTCTTAGCTTTGGTTTATGCAGTGGAGCAATTCAAACCGTACATTTATGGGAGAAGCACAATAGTGCAAACAGACCACTCAGCACTGCAATGGCTCGTAGGACTAAAAAATCCGACCGAAAGGTTAGCGCGCTGGGCACTGAAGTTACAAGAATTTCAACTGAAGATTGTACACCGAGCTGGAAAACTGCATGGGAATGCGGATGCCCTTTCAAGAGCAGCCGTGAAAATGGTGAATGATGCCGAGAAAGAAATAGACGCCGAGCCAATCTTTGATCGTCAGACTATCAGAGCCGAACAGAGAAATGACAAGAGATACCAAGAGTTGATCCAACATCTCGAATCAAAGTCCATTGAAGAATTCAGAGGAAAACTGCCAGATGTAATCAACCGATTCAAGTTAGACAGTGATGGTCTACTATATCACGTTCGCCCTCCTATTGTTGAAAATGGTATTTCAGTCATACTAGAACAACTTGTAGCACCTGACTGCATGGTGAAAGAGATTCTTCGCTTATTTCATGACAACCCCATGTCAGGACATCTAGGAACAAAGAAATGCTCTACCCGAATCACTTCAATGTTCTATTGGCCAGGACAAACACAAATGATAAAGGAGTACATTCGAGCCTGTCCATCATGCGCAACCCACAAGAAACCTAAAAATCTGAAGAAGGCACCCCTACAGATGTAGGAGCCACACACGGAACCATTCAATATCCTCGCAATTGATCTGCTCACAAATCTGCCTATGTCGACAAATGGCAACAAATATATCTTGACCGCAATTTGTCATAGTACTCGGTATGGATTCGCCATCCCCATTCCATCAAAGACAGCCCTCTCAGTGGCAAAGGCACTGGTAAACGAAATATTACTAGTCCACGGTATGGTCGCAAAGATGATTTTAAGTGACCAAGGGAACGAGTTCACAAATGAAGTCATGAAGCAAATATGCAAGCTACTTCAAATCAAGAAAATTCAGACCGCCCCTTATGCCCCTAAATGTAATGGACAAGCTGAGAAATGGAACTCCACTCTGTTGCAAATGTTAAGTCACTTTGCAGACCAACAAATCAACCAGTTGGAAGAGTATTTACCGTATGTAGTAAGTGCTACAACAATACTATTCACTTCTCAACGGGATCCACACTATACTATCTCTTGTATGGGAGAGAGGACCAAACCCTTTCATTCGGACATCAAGCCAAGAGAAGAAGCAGTTGGTAAACACACAAGGCCAAGACGTGCGGAACGTGTTGACTATGATGAAAATCCTAGTTTTTTCAAGGTGATGAAGAAAAGCCTGGATTTTGCACGATAACTAGCCATGGAAAGATCGCGAGAAGCTGCGGAGAAGAACAAAGCATATTATGACATGAAGGCTGCAGAACCAAAATTTGGACTGGGTGACAAAGTATACCTGTCAGAACTCAAAACCAAACCCGGTGAATATCGGAAATTCCGTAAAAAGTATTCGGGACCACACCGAATAATAGCAATGACATCGCCAGTGAATGTGAAGATTGAAGACCTAAGCACTGGGTACATTCAGATCGTACACACTGACCGATTGCGCTTAGCATACGATGACATATTCGGAAACGACAGCTTGGCTGAGTCCACAGATCAGAAGAAGAATTACCCAGCCAGAGAAGCGAGCAGGTATCGCCAGAGGACAAGCAGGAGAAAATCCCCAACACCGAAGACCCAAACTACATACTTGATGGTTCTTTACAAGGAGAGGACGAATTATGCCCCGATGAGCCATCCCCGGACTTGTTGCAAGCACAGCGTACTGGGCAACCTGTAACTGCTGAAATGCGATCCGACACTCTGCCACCAACAGGAGGCGAGCTACAGGAAGACGCTACACAACCGGAAAGTTTGGAGTCAAGTGTAGGTGAGGGAAACTCATTGAAGCTGGAGAACAAGGAAATGATGCCATAGAAACCCAACCAGAGCCTTCTTATTATGGAACCAGAAGTCACGGACCCGCCACCGATTTGCCGTGGGTTTTACCGAAAGCCATTTAGAAGAAAAATTCTCTCAAAATTTGAGTGCAGCATAAACATCAACACCCTGTTCCTAAGTATGAATGTGTTATTGAGTGAATGTGAAACAAATGGTGAGAATATGTGATGAAAGGAACAGCGTTTTGAGGTGAAAAGGCACCAATCTGAGTTATGGGGACGCCCATACCACAGCTTACTGACTTTAGTTATTAAATTCTTCTTTGAAAGTTCTATTCAGACTTCACAACAGCTACAGTATTTTGTTTTGAACATTGGGTGCACAAAGCACTAATGGCCTGTTTTGGCTCCTTCAGATAATCAACCTTAAAGCATCAACAAATACAAGAGATTTCACAATGGAAGTCATTTGGACTCTGATTCTGGTATGCATTGCAAATCACAATGGAAGGAGACATCTGACTCGAGCGGATTTGACTCCTGGGCTAATGCTGAGCAGGAGCGTCTGCACATGGGGTTATGGAGTGGGAGGGGGGATCCCCCCTCCAATGTTGGCAAGTTGCACGAAAAGTCGGCAATTTTGAGCCTCTTCGGCAAAAATGTGTTGCTGAAAACTTTTTTTCTAAAAACTACGTTACGGTATAACTCCTGTTTGCTTTCAATACCATAGTCGCCCATGAGGAAAAAGGACAGCAGGCCTACACTAAATTTCTTTAGGCAGCATTATCTCTGGTCCACCTACTACGAAATTATTGTACCCATTTCCCATCTCTTCACCCTCAAACGCATTCGGCACTTCCCCTATTCAAGCCACTACACCCCAACCAAGGGTCATTCAGTTGGTGTGTTCGTACGGATATGCTGTAAACTAAGCCATCCGAATGAGAAAACTAAACAAATTAGTGTTAAAAATGGAGAAACGTCTGATAACGATTACCGAAAAATACACAAAAAGAAGCGCAACAGCGGCAACAAAGTAAGGCTGAAGTTTGCTGGAGCACCTGAAAACCCATACACCGTAACCAAAGCAGGGGTACAACAAAAATAAGAAAAATCGGCAGACCTTGTTGAAAGTTGAAGCAGAGGGAGAAAATTGAATAAATTAATGATGTCAGCAATAATTTGCCAATTTGCCAACAATAATTGCTAGGCAGGGCCCCCACAACGGGGGGTTAGGTGGACCCGCTGTACCCAGGCCCAAGCTCTCAAGGGGCCCGCACGACAAAAATTTTGTTTCGCAATTGTGAAGTTTTTATACTCCCAACAAACAGCAACTCCAATCTAACGGCACCGGAGCAGAAGCACTGCAGTGCACCTGTTGGCCTGTTAGGCAGCGAAGCATTCAGACGTAAGCAGCTCGGATTAATGACGTAGTGTAACCTTTTTATGATTTCAGTAGGGGAGTAGGGCCCGCTGTTGTAGTTAGACCTAGGCCCCTAACTTCGATGTGGGGGCCCTGTGCGTACGACAATAATTTTTGTACCTGAATGATCGTAAGCCACTGTTTACTTGGCAAAATGACCAAGAATTACCGTTCTTATTGAAGTCACAGTGAATTCTTTAATATTGTTTTCTTTCTCATAATTAACTTCATTATCATATGTCTTTTAATCCCGTTTCGCCGAATAATATTAAAAACAAAAATTACGTGCCCTTCTCGCGCTACCGCACTCGTTGCGGCTAAATATATACATGATAAAGCGTATGTAATCATAAACTCCTTCCAATTAGGAATACATTTTTAACTTCCCCAATACTAAATTTTTAAAGAATATGTTGATTCGGTGAAACTGGGTTCGGTGAAACGGGAAAACATCGTGCATGAAGCTCAACCTTTTTATTTGTTGCGATAAATGTGACCAGTATGATTCGATTTCTATGTTTAGGTTAGATATCGACTTTGTTTTTGTTGACACAAACAAGTAATTTGCACTTCGTCCCATCATAAAAATTAAAAGAAAAAAGAATACTTGATACAATTTTCAAATCACTCCCTAATGTACCTCCGTTTATTGTAAAAGACCAGATCACTTCACTAGCAGTTTCTTAAGTGGACGAACTAAATTTTGAACTTAAAGGTTCTTCCTTTTATTAAACTGTATCTCTTCAGAACCACGGGGTTTTTTTTTTCGGTATTGAGGATTAGTTCAGCTGATGGTTTTATACTACTCTGGAGGTGGGGGGGTTCATGTTTAGCTACGACTGAGTGATCGTGATAGTTGGGATTAGAAGCTTGGCAGCATTTCTTGTTGAAATGAGATCACCACTCGGCAAAGAAGACACTTTGCGTGCGAACGGTGTGATTTTACCATTTTTCGTTTGAGGTGCATCTGTTTCAGCCAGACCTGTCTTTGAAAGACAGCAATCATGCGCCAAGGGCAAAAAAAAATCTCATGTTACGGGACCGCCTGCATGTCAAAAACTCCACCCGCGGCACGCAGCAGGTGTTGTTTCACCATTGGTACATGCAATCATTATGTTACATTGTTTTGTATTATTGCCATTTGTTATAGCCGGTTGTTGAAGAGAAATGAAATTGCAGTGAGCACCCGTCGTAGTGTTAAACAGTTCACAATTGATATCTAATGTTCGTACTCAGAATAAAATTACGTTAGACCACATGCACAAGGAAAAAAAATGCAAGGACAAGAAACAAGAAAAGAAATTAGAACAAAATATAAGGTGTAAAAGTTTGAATCACGATAAGCGAGGCTTTTTGGCATGCGTTTTAGATAAGAAAAAACGTAAAAAAAGCCTCCCACTCTTGGTTGGTTTCGTTGATAAAATTTTGTAAAGTAGGGCAGGCTACTTATTTTTTATTTGCCCCCAAAAAATATTGCGATAGTAAAGAAACTCACCAATAATGTGGGCAAGTGTAGCCGAAATCGATGGACACTCGTAACCATGGTTGAATGGCCTACGCAAGTCTTATACGTTGGTATGTTTATCTACCATCAGGAGCCTATAGAAAACAACTATATATAGGCTCCTGCTACCATGTATCAAGACGTGGGTCAGTTTTCGGATTTTGTTCCGTAGTTACTTTTTTATTTTATGTTAGTCATTAAAACTTTGGTTACTTTGATAAGCCTTCATTTAACAACTTTATTCATAGTAAAGTAGTGAAGTGTAAGACGAGGCGGGGGAGGGGGGAAGACTGGCCGCAGGGGACGATCGCCACAAGACCAGACGAATAATAGGGAGTTTCTTTTCGAGTTTCCACCCCAAACTGCCACGCCAGGCTACTTCATTACCTTCTTACATTGTTGGGGTGATACAGTAATTCTGATGTTACTCTACATGATGGTATGGATACAGAAATAAAATCTGCAAATACGTTTTCCTTTGATTGTTTAATCGTAATGGTCGAGCATGCAAGCCAATGAATCAAGTGAATCGAATAGTTTACAATTGTGATGGTAGAATGCATAAAATGACCAAAAATGGCTAATGAAATTACGATAAATCAAAAGCTTCCAGTGCTCTGCCCTGGACCCCACTGGGGGAGCTAACAGTGCTCCCCCAGACCCCCTAGCTATCTTAGGGAAAAGTCGGCTCATCTGTCAGATTCCCCCCCCCCCCTCCAATCTTTTGCCTTCGCTACGCCCCTAACGCTGAGCAAACAAGAGTTGAATGTTGGAGTAATGTTCTTACCCACTACCATTGCATTTTTAGAGGGAGGAGAGTGGAACATCGTGATTCAAGTTACAACCGAACACCTTGAAAAGAGTGTGGAAACTATAGTTAAATCCTTAAATGCGCTGCGAGAAAAGATGAGTAACATGAAAATTTATGGGAACCATTCAGATTTGGTAGACTTCATTATGAATGTAGAACTGAATTATTTGAGCGAATTGATACACTTGGCAAAGGAAAAGTTGGAAATCTTAAAATCAGCAACGGTCATAGAAACTCGGGAAGACCGAAAGAAAGTGTTGAAAAAACCAATCAGACCACAAGAAAGGCCCACGTTGAAGCCGGGTGGTCATCAAATTAAAGGAAAAACGATAACGAAAATCGTAAAGACAGAATCTGCAGCACTACCTTCTACAAAGGTATTAAAGACGAATGAGACAATAACGTTAAATGCCAAAGTTTCTACATTGACTCATCCCAAGGCCAGCAAAACAATGAAACCTTCAGGAGGAAAACGTATACAGAGAGGATTGATTAACGTTGGAGGCACAGTACTTCGCTTTCTTTTTGGCACGGCTGATCATAGTGACATTCGAACAATGAATGAGAAAGTAGATGCTCTACAGACATCGGGTGTCGCACGGCAACATGCTCTAGATGCCATATTAACGATAGTAAACCACACGAGAATTCAAGTAATTGAGAACACAAGATTTCTGAGCGAATGGGCTCAAACCTTGAGCGTGGTCAACTCGCGGTTACAACTCTTCAAAACTATACAATGGTTGAGCACGACAATTCGTCTCTTGGAAACTTCTGTTTTAGAGACTCATGATGAGCTCGAAGCGATAAACATGTTAGCTCTACGACGACTTAGTAGTTACTTCATTGAACCGTCGGTCTTGAGGCAGTTGTTAAAGGAGATCAGTAATCTTCTACCTGGCGAACTTAGCCTATTATAAGGACAGAATCGGGCCAACCTTTTCAAGTACTACGAGTCTGTTGACGTATAAGCCATTGTTCTACCCAGGGAACAGATGCGACTCTTCGTAAAGATCCCCTTAAAGTCAGCTGAGGGACTGTTTCGTTTTCATAAAATATTGACCTTTCCGATTGTTGATCACAACTCCAAGCTAGCCCTATCCTATAAAACTGAATATGAATACATAGGAATACAGCCTGAAGCAGAACAGTATGTTCTACTCACTAACGATGAAATGGCTGCTTGCAAACTCTCGGCAGTGAACATGTGCAGTGTTAGAGGAGCCATTTGGAAGACGCCCTCCGTATCCTGCGAATCGGCATTGTACAATGCGGACGAAGTAAACGCAAAGAAGTTGTGTGATAGACAGGTAGTACGCAATCCACGTCGATGTTTTATCGGATACACGAAAACACATGGTTGTACAGCATAACAGATGACATGAAGCTACGTCAAATTTACCGCAATACAGGTCAATCGACATCACTGGTTGAGCGAATGGATCTGAAACAGGGTGTAGGACACTTAACTGTGCAGCCGGAGTGTAGTGTGGTTGGTGACACTTTTAGATTGATCCCATCTGTAGTCGATAACACTAATTTACCTCTTGTGGCACGACATCCGGTCGTTCCACTAATGGAAAGTTTCTTAGGACCGACTAAGAAAGCTTTTTCTCAAAATGTCTCTTTATTTTTAAAGTCCGATGATGTAAGCCATTCTCTACGTTCCAAACTGGCCTTGTTGGAGGGAGATAGAGAATCTCTACGCAATATACGGCAGGACTCAGAACGGGCAGACCGTTCTTTGGAGTTTAGAAGGGTACCTGACTTCCCTTGGTTCCTTATTATAGGATGTAGTTCGGCTTTTCTCTTTGTTTTATTGTGCTTAGTCTGCTATTTGCGTAGCGGTGCTCCATTGTTTCCTTGGGCTTTTACTAAGTTACTAAGACGAAAACGGACCCAAAAATGAGTCCTGTACCCCAATAGATGAACCTCAATTAAACTTACCTATTCTTAACGCCCCTTTGGCTGATTTAGACCAGCCGGGCGAGCTTTAAGTTTTGTGGAACTCGTGAAGCGCATACCGGGTATGTCGTTTTCTTCGGTTGGGAGGGATATGCATAAATTGTATAAGTTATTAATAAGATGTAAACTTACGCCCTTTTTTAAGTGACATATTTCACAAACAACACTAACATGCACCTTTGAAGTGTTTGATGTTAAATGCTCTTTTAGCCAGGATGTTTAGTTTTTTCAGGAAGTCATGTGCCTTAAGCAAACCAAAGCTAGGTTAGCTTAGATTTTAATTGTATAGCTATCATACTTACAGGAAGATCAACTTGAAGAATGTGTTCAGTTGCAGCCATCTGCAAATGCCCCCAGTACAACAAACTGTTGCATGTGTATTAGTGAAATGTGTTACTGGATATATATAAGCAACTTTGCCACGCCTCAGCCATGCCTTTCACTAATTGTCACATATGATCTGCAGAAATGATAACGGAGTCATGAACTTTGCCCCTTTGCAGTGAGCTGAACCTCCTTTGCTTAATCACAGTCCGTAAGAGAGCAGAAATGCCTGACTTAGATAAACCAAAGTAAGAAATTTTTCTGTTGCGGAAAATACCAGTATGGTAGAAGCGGCGATTGTGTACACAAACCAGGCGAGCGACGGTGAACCATCACTGGAACTTATGCAAAGATGTGCTACCACAGCTGGCAGCCTTCCATAAAGCCTCACTGCCATATTGCGCACATTGAAGTTATGCCTCTATGTCGTATGCAAAGTGTTAAACGCCCCTGTGTTTCTCTACACGAGTCCAGAATAACTGTAACTTCAGGAATAGTGTCCTGGTGCTGATTTCGCAAACTAAAACCTTACTCCTCTTTGACTACACGAATTTGCAAGGGATCAGAAACTTTCACGTCGGATTGAACTTTCATCAGTAGTGTGGCAGACTGTGAACAGGATATGGTTTATCAGACTTGAAATACTTCCAAGTGTTACGCCGATTTATCCTGTTATAGCCGATGCAGTATGTGAATCAATGGTGTTCTACTCATGTGTATGTTGACGTACCAATGTTTATCTTTTTGTTCATTTTGTCAGGAATATTTGGGCGATGACGTATTTCCAGCGCATTGAGCCAAATAGGAATAGTGCAGAAGTGGCCAATCTCTTTCATGTTTTTTTTTTTCCCATGCTGACACAAGGTCAAAAATTAGATATTGATATAAACATGAATGAGATACTATTATGCTTTATTGAATACTCAGATGTTTGACTATTGGCCATAGTGTCACATAGGGTCTTGTACTGATGTACCACTAAAGTACCTAAATCGACTTTGGGGAGAATTTATCTTCTCACCCGTTTCTTTAAAGTGAGAGCCTAGCTCTCACTAACCTTTTTTGTATATAATTGTTATGTTTCTCTATTAAATTTTATTATACAAAAGCAATTGGTCACTTCATGAATTTAGTTCATCACCTTTGACAGCAAAAACTAGTGAACAAATCACTAAAGGGCTTGTATTAAAATTTGTTAAAACTTATGTGATAAAATAACCGTTTCGGCCCTGACAAAAATTATTTAGGTGACAGCCCGCACGCGGACGCCGTCACATGTAACAACAGTGGGAGACCGCTGGACAAAATGGTTAGAACGATTGGAGAACTATTTTTAAGCATTTGAAATTATGGACAATACAAAGAAACGTTTCCAATTGTTGCATTGGGCCGGCGACGAAGTGTTTGATTTATTTCGTAATCTTGAAGACACAGGCGAAGCAACGGATTGTGAAAAAACTAAGGAGGCTTTAACAAAACATTTCAAACCAAAACAGAACTGTGAATATCAAAAATTCATATTCCGACGTATGAAACAAGAGCCAGGAGAAACATTGGATACTTATGCAGCAAGATTGCGAGAAAGGGCCAGGAATTGTGGTTTTGAAAATATAGACCAAGAAATAAAATCACAAATTATTCAGCACACCAACTCGTCACGGCTCTGCAGGAGGGCATTGAAGGTCGATTCGATAACTTTAATACAGATCCTAGATGAAGGCAGAGTAATGGAGCTCTCATACAAACAAGCTGAAATAATAGAAGAACGTGAAACACGGTCAGAGAGTTACCCCAACGAAGCAGTAAATTTTGTTCAACGAAAATTTCAGTGTAAACCCAAACAATTCACCAAAGCTGCTCGTGATCACATTGGAGCTGGGACACGTCAGTGTTATGCGTGTGGAGGCAACTATCCTCACAACGAGAGAGGCTGCCCTGCTAGAGGTAAAAATTGCAGAAACTGTGAAAAATTATATCATATTGTGCGTATGTGCCGATCTGGTCAAGGCCAAAGCCAAACAAGACCATACCAAGCTAAGGAGAGAAGTGGACCGTCTAAGCGACCACAGGCTGGGAAAACAAATGCTGTAATTGCAAATGCACAAAGCATAACCAGCGATTCGTCAGACGAAGACGATGAACTAATATTCTTAATGAACCTGGGTACAGATATAAAGCTACCAACCGTAAAAGTGAAAATAGACAGTAAAGGTACCACCATCCTTGTAGATATGGGTGCATCAGTAAATGTAATCCCAGAAGAGCAGTTTTGGAAGCGATTTTCATACATAACTTTGAAAAGTAGTTCATTGCGTATAATGCCATATGGCTCTGAGAAACCACTAACCGTAAAAGGTAAATTTACTACCGTAATTAAACATGGTGAAAATGAGTGTGAAGCAGATTTCTATGTGATTGCTGAAGGTAAACAAGCACTACTGAGTTATGAAACTGCAACTAACCTAAAATTAGTGTCTATCAACATACACCATGTAGGCCTAAGTGAAAACTCAGAGTTTGACGAGCTTTTATCAGAATTCCTTAAAATAACCAGTGGCATTGGCAAATTAAAAGGAGTACAAGCAAAGGTACATATGAGAGACGATATTCGACCTACAGTCAATACCAGATACTGGATCCCATTCTACCTCTGGGATAAAGTGGAAGAAAAACTCAACTGGTTACAAAGTTTAAACATTATCGAGCGAGCTGATGGCCCCACTACATGGGTATCGCCATTAGTAATTGCACCAAAAGCCAATGGAGACATCCGTATTTGTGTCGATCTACGTCCTGTGAAAGAAGCCGTGGAAAGAGAAAGACATGTTATGCCGACGACCGAGGAAGTAATAGCTGAACTGTCTGATACATGCAAATTCACTAAGATTGATATGCCTGTAGGCCACTTACAGATTGAGCTGGCACCTGAAAGCAGACTATGGAGATTTAAAAGGGTACCATTTGGATTAAATGTCTCTTCAGAAATTTTCCAGAAGGAAATTGAGTGAATCATCGCACCTGTCAAGCAAGCCCGAAATGTAAGTGACGACATCCTCATTGCCACAAGAAAGGACCAAAATCACAAAACGACAGTAAAAGCTGTTCTGTAAAGGCTTCAGGAAGAAGGCCTCACCATCAAGAAAGAAAAATGTGCATACAAACAGAACCAGGTCAAGTCCCTGAGACTAATTTTATCAGCAGATGGCGTACCAGCAGATGAGGAAAAAGTGAACGCACTGTTGCAGTTGAAGGCACCAACTAATGTTCCAGAACTGAGAAGCCTACTTGGCATGCTAACCTTCTGCGCGAGATTCATTCACGACTATGCTACCCTTGCAACACCGTTGAGAAACCTAACGAAGAAGGACGTTCCATGGGATTGGACGCAACAACACGAGGACGCATTAAGAGAAATCTTGCAAAGGCTGAAAAATTCTGCTACAATAGCCTACTTCGACAAGTCGAAATTATAGTCGACGCGAGTCCCACGGGATTGGGAGCCATTTTAACTCAGCGTTCGTCTGAGAACGCTGATGACCGCAAGATTGTGGATTACGCCAGCAAAACACTGACTGATGTGGAATCCAGGTACTCCCAAACGGAGAGAGAGGCTTTAGCCATAGTTTGGGGAGCGGAGCACTTCCATTTATATGTGTATGGGTCCCGCTTCAAAATCATAACAGACCACAAACCCCTCCAGGCCATCTTTAACAAGGCAACCTACCAAGCGCCAGCCAGGATTGAATGCTGGAGAGCGAGGCTACATGCATACGATATGGAAATTGAATACCAACAAGGAAAAGATAATCCCGCGGACTATCTACCACGTCAGCAAAACAAAAAGGTTAAACAAAAGCCATCAAACCTAGAACACATCGCAGAGGAGTACGTAAGATTTGTGCAGACTGGAGGACTAACCGATACCATATCGAAAAATCAATGGCCTAAAGACCAAGCACTACTGCCGTTTAAAACAACCCGTCATGAACTTTCGACAACTAAGGAGGAAGACTTGCTTCTCAGAGGTAAACGCATGGTCGCGCCAGCAAGCCTACACGACAAAATCATACAAATTGCACATAAAGGACACCAAGGTGTCATAAAAACAAAACAACTAATCAGGGAGACATTGTGGTTCCCTAACTTGGACCGCAAAGTAGAGCTGCAACTTGCCAACTACTTCCCATGCCAAGCGACAACAAAAAAACTTGAAGACCCGCCTTTACAAATGTCAGCACTTCCCACCAGAACTTGGCAAGAACTGAGTGCAGATTTTGCTGGACCATATCCGACAGTGAATACATTTTGGTAGTAATCGACGGCCATTCACGCTTCCCAGAGATTGAAATTTTAAAGTCAACTTCGCAGAAAGCAGTTGAACCAAAACTGGAGAAGATGTTTTCATTGTACGGGATCCCAGAACTGCTCAGGACGGACAACGGCCCCCCATTCAGCTCACACGAGTTTAAGCAGTTCGCCGACAGGTTAGGATTCAAACACCGGAAAATCACCCCACTATGGCCCCGCACCAATGAATCGTTGAGAGATTTATGAAAACGATGGGCAAGACAATTCGTACCGCAGTCATGCAAGGAAAGAACTGGAAAGCGGAGCTGAACACATTTCTCCGCAATTACCGGGCCACCCCACACTCATCAACTGAGGTTGCACCAGCAGACATCCTGTTTGGTTGAAGAATCCACACTAAATTGCCTGGCTTGGACGACAAATCATCCAAGAAAGCAAAACACATTGTGCAGTTGGATGAGGAATCCAAACAGCGAATGGCCGCACCACGAAATGAGAAATTACACTTCCACAACATCAAGGTTGGCGACACGGTGCTTGCTAAAAACGAAGTTAAAGGCAAATTCTCACCCGCCTACGTCCCACAACCATTGAAGGTGACCGCGGTGAAAGGCTCCATGGTGACCGCGAAAAACAACGAATGGGTCACGACTAGAAATAGCTCGTTTTTCAAGATCATCAGCGAGAGGTGCGCCAAGATCCAAAGACGGGGAGAGGTGTATCTGGAAGACAGCGATGATGATGACTATGATCTATCCCAGAGAAACGCAACCTGCACACAACAGCAAGAAATCAGAAGATACCCTGTTCGCAGTTGACGTCCACCACAAAGACTCATTGAACAGTAGTGATGTGTTGTGTGCATGCTTACACTTGTCTCTTATCAGCAATCGTGTAAGAATAAGCTGTAATTCAACTTGGGGAGAGATGTAGTGTAGTAGCGCTACTATCGTATGCCTCTCCAGATGCGTATATAGATCAGTGGTAGTCCCGATTCTACCATGCGGTTGTCAGTAAATCAACGTGCTATGCAATGCGTGCATCTTCCTTCATTTATGCGTAATTACAATTGATTAGAGATCATTACAATCAACAGACGAGAACTTTTAAGATTTACTTGTCCTAAAATACCAGTGAGCAGCAGTTTTTCTTACCTATTTGCAAGCCACGTTTGTTTAATGGCTTTTTATACATAACTTCTGAACGGGTGGAGCTAATGATTTGTGGTTTGCACCATTGGAAAGCTGGTAAAAAAAAAGGGTTAAAATGGTGTATTTGGGCGTCAAAATTGGTCAATATTTAGAGAAGTTATCGTCGTTCCCTGTATATCGAAAAAAGTATGGCTTATATGTGATCCAATACGGTGTATCGTCACATCGGAGGTGGACATCTGCGGTACTGATATATCGGAATTGCCTCCGATAATCGCCACATCCCTAGACATAAATAACATATTAGCAGTATTATATTTTTTTAGGCCGACTACATACTCCTTCAGCTTTGAGCTACGTACACGTCAAAGAAAGGTTGGTCAGTTAAATAAAATAAAATACCTGGTTGCCTGCTGCTACAATTCGCAACCTCGCCCGTAAACCAAACAATTTTTTTTTTTGCGCTGCCTAATTAGCTGATAGTCAGTATCTTAAGTTTGAAATTGTGAAGCGAGCAATGATAATATAATAATGCCTGCCTGTATTGACAAGATGTTTCTAAGGCACCACCGCATCACCTAAAAAGGGCAGCATCAGTATACTTGCAGGGTTTCTAACACACTTTGCACAAATTTCCACCATTTTTTATCGTCTGGACGAGACCTTTTCATTGGCCCTAAACCAACCAAATTGGTTAAGGCATTGGAAAGTTTCTTAGTGAAAATTGGCATATTGGTTGAGAAAATAATTCTCGTGGATTTTTATGACTCTATGCCTGAGAACATTTTTCTTGACTTTGCTTGGCCCAAAAAATCTATATCGTCTGGAAAAAAATAATTTATTTTCTTTGAATAGATGCTTTAACCTATTGGTTTAACTATCTCAACATAAAGGTTTTGTGGAAACAGTTGAAGTGGTATATTGGAATGTGAAAGTAGGTCAAAGTTGATAAAATGGTGGAAATTTTGGGGAAACTGAAAAAAAAAATGTGCTCACCTAGGTGCCTGCCAGAATGATGTTAACAGCACTTAGCACTCCCTTTATAATGTGGTTCTACCAATAAGTGCACAGATAACTGAAACATCGGTAAATGGCTAAATAAATGTTGTGTAGCTGTTTTTATTATTTTCGACGCACTTTAATTACTTACAGTGGCTCCAAGCTTCAAGCTATAGAATCTTGTCACTTTTCCTGCAAATTTTCGATTATTGCTACGAATAATTTTCTTCAGGCCAGATCAAAAGACTTGCATGAAAAGTCCCCCTCCTCCCACCACTGTGCCTTACACTTCTACATTTGAATTACCCACTACTTCTCAGTCGGCCTTGGCCTCCAGTTTGCTCCCAAGCTCACTGTCTGAGAAATGCTCTTGGTCACTACTGCTGGCCATGAGGTCCTGCCTCTTCTTAGCGTATGAGAAGTAGTGAGTGATTCAAATGTTGTGAAAGTGTAAGATGCTGCAGTGAGAGGAGGTGGGCTTTTAGTGCAAGTCTTTTGATTTAGCCTTAAGAAGATTATTCGTAGCAATAATCAACAACTTGTAGGAGAAGTGGCAAGATCAACGACTTGAAGCTTGTTCTATGACTTGAAGCTAGTATGCTGCTGTAAGCCCTTTTTTGAAGGCAAAGTAAAATGATTGAAGTAACATTTTTCCAAGCATTTTTATTGCAGCAAGTTTAAACTAATTAGTTTTTATTTTTCAGAGGATTTAAGTTTTATTTTTTAAAGAAATCTAAAATCTAACGTTTTAGTGGGTTGGGTACCTTGGGAAAGTCGCGCACAGAGAAATGGAGTATATGTAAATTCAATGCGTACAGAGGTTAAAGAATATGTATGTTATTGTTACCCATATGTAAGTACATATATACGCAGCTAAACTGGAAATTTTTTGGTACGTAGTGCTGTGTATACAACACAAATAGCTGGAAAACAGTAGTGGGCGTATAAATGTGTATACTTTGGACATGTACGCTCACAACCACAGCAGGTTTTTTTTATTATTCATTAGTTAAAAAATTGACTTTTTCTCTTACAGACTGCTTCAGAAGGAATGATGAAGAGAAGATACATGCCTTGATTTTGCCAGTATAAAATGAAGTTCAAGAAGATAAAAAAAAAAAAAGGGCACGAAAATATCTACTACCTGTAAATTTTTTACATTCAGTTCCTGGATGCTGTTTTCCTTTGAGGAATATTTTAACCTCTCACGATTAGCCCAGCCTCGCTCCCATCCGCACATGCGCCAGCACAGACCCTCCATAAATTGTATATTACGGCAATAGCTAGCCATCTCTTTACCTCCAAGCCTTCGACTTGTCAACATCAGCTCGCTGTTTCCCCCATCGCCCTCAAGACCCTTCGCTCCTCATCGTAGGCTTTCTACCCACCCTTCGGACCCTTCTCTCAACCTTGTACCTTCACCCTGTTTCTTGTCAATATCAAGCCTCATCCTCTGCTGCCGAAGACCCTTCACCTTGATGATCGTTCATCCAACGGAAACCCAACCCTCGCTTTGCATGTTGTTCTCTGGAACCATGAGAAGTATTCTGGAAACTCACCATTCCGTGACACGGCTTTCACTTTCCAGCCTCTTGCGCCACAAAAAGGATGAAGTGTCTTCATCCTCAACTCTTCTTGGAAGGTCTAACCCTGCATCAACACCTGCTGCTCGGCTTCCCTTCGTTCAACCCATGTCATTGTGCCTCCTCTACATTCAACGAAAGAACGTCTCCTTCACACCCCAAGGTAAGAAACCCCACCTTCTTTTCTTCTGTTATAACTTTTTTCGAGAAATCTCTTAAATTCACCAGTGTTTTTGATGTCATCCACATCAGCCCAACTCTTCCCCTAAGCAAATAGCCTTTGCGCTTGGACATCTGCGGAGGTCCGGTGTCCTGGGGGCTTAACTAGCAACCCAGGGGCCCATCAAAGTGGTGCCCGCCTCCGCAATTGACGAGGTCAACTGTTAATGCAAGAAATTTACAGGTAATACATATTTTTCTGCCGGCGCATAAAAACTCCCAATTTTTCCGGCAGTCAAAATTGTTTTTTATCGCCTTACCGAAAATACATGCTACCTGTACCCAACCTGCCTCCCCTCTCGAGCCACCACCATGACACATGGAGAGGAAAAGTAGATGGCTGGCTATTGCTAGAAGATCATTTATGGAGGGGTCTGTGCTGGTGCATGCGCAGATGGGAGCAAGGCTGGGCCTATCGTGAGAGTTAAAATTTCCTCCAAGGAAAACAGCATCCAGGAACTGAATGCAAGAAATTTACAGGTAGTATATATTTTCAGCAAGGTTATATAAAACAATTTTGATTGCCAGAAAAAGTGGGGTTTTTATCCCAGAATACCTTCTGAATTGAATTTTTGCATTTATTGTCATACAATGACGAATTTTCTGATATATTCAGCCCAATATACTACATTCATTTTAACTCGAGCAACCCAAATGCCATGCATGCATGGAATGATCGGCAACTTGTCAGGAACTGTGATGTAGACTGACACGTTTTACGTCATTGGCCTCCTGAGCGTCTGTTTTTGAGTTAAAAATTAGTAACAAAATTAATCCGTTGCTTTCTTGTTGTTCGTCTGTTTTCGGACGAATTTTCAACTTACGTTCTGTTATGATGGCTTTTTGGCACCATCCAAAAATTTTTCAGAATGCTTACTTTACACCTGTTTCGGCGTCGTTGCAATGTACCCAATTAAATCTGCTCACCGCTTTTCTCTCTTTTAGATTACGAGTATTTTTAATGGGCTAACGACATGATCGTTGTGATAAGACTGCCTCTTGTCCCAACGTATAATCCTTTTTCCCTGAAGAGGGGTGTCTTCATTAACACACCATGCCGCAAGATCATCGACAAGTCCGGCTTTTGGCTTCACTGATAAGGAGTTTGAACATCGGAGAAGTAAGAGAATACCACCCTTGAAGTCTGTGACCCGTTTACCTTTATGGCCCGCCAATTACTATCCAATTATCCTCCCTGCCTCCCCATTATTGCTGTCACTTAACAATGTACCTGACAATAAGATGATGATTGTACCTAGCATGTGTAGCACTTTGATGCTCAGAAGGTAGTACATTGGCAGGATGAAGATGAGGGTTAGAACTTTAGTCAAGGAATTTGTCATTCAAATGCAAAAATTTAATTGAGTAGGTATTCACTATTTAGGAATAAAAACAGTTTTACCCATTCATGCTGGAGAATTGGAGATCACTGTTTTTTAACCCCATTTTGGAAAAATTCAGACCTTTCTGCGATGGACTGCTCTTAAAACAAAAAGTCCGTAATTAAAATTGATCTCAGAAATTTGTATTTTTTTTAAAGCAACAATTTGTCTTATTTACTTTTTTTAAATGCTACCTATATAGTGATGAAAATGACAAGATTGTTCCCACCCAACTTGTAGAAATAAAAAGCGTTGGTATTGTCAAACTGACATTTGGTTTTGCCTTTATTTCTACAAGTTGGGTTAAAAAAACTGAAATTAGCTGTACAAGTTGGGGAGAATCATTCTTATCATTTTTATAAACTACCTGTATCGATTCAGTGTTTTTCTGATAACGATAACGTTTTTGACTTCTGACGTTATGTACTACACCATTGAATTTTTTTTTTCTTTCCTATACCTATTCAGTGGTGCTAATTATTCAAGGAGAATAGTTCAAAAGCGTTTATAAATTGTTTTGGAAAAAAACAAAATTATTTCACGAGTCCTAAATTTTGAAGTTTTACTCGATGTACTTTTTGGCCTCGGTGGTTTTCTCTTTAAATTTTCGGCTTTTTTTTTTTACACGAAAAGGTTTCACCTCTCGTTCCTGATTGGGCTACCAATTTTTGTTTTGTCCCTACCAAAGCCGATTGAAAGTGTGATCATAGTCGAAGGATGTAGAAAAAAATGTCTTCATTAATGTAGCGATAGTAAAATTAGTAATGTAAATTTTGGAAGCCTGCTAGACCATTCACTGCTGTCATTAAAGGACATTTTGACATGCACGCTTTACTTTTGGATCACTTACACAATAACTAAATTCAAGAACTGCGGTAAGAATACGTTACGGACGTCCGATACAACAATTTAATTATTGCATCACCGAAACACGATACGGAGGCCGCCATTGTTTTGCTGGAACGCGCCCTACAACTGTCGGCCAGCTAAGGTCGTCAGACGCTCGAGCTCTCACAGCCAATAGAGCTATCTCAATCGGCTGCGAGTCGAAATCGAAGAGTGACATCTGTCGGCATAAATTTCTGCTCGTTTCAGCAAAACAATGGTGGTCTCCATGTCGTGTTTTGGTGATGCAATAATTAAATTGTTGTATCGGACGTACGTAACGTATTCTTACCGCAATTCTTGTGTTTAGTTATTGACTTTATTGTGTAAGTGATCCAAAAGTAAAACATGCATGTCAAAATGGATGTAATTGCCCTTTAAGTAAATTATCCTTTGGTTGAGGATACGTTTGTAAGTGCAATATTTTTGTATAAATACTTTTGATCCTATTGAAAATTTTACTACATGCTTACAAGTTTATTTGTGTGCACTTATTTCTGTGTGTCATTCGGGCCAAAAAAAGTACCTTGTAGTACCTTAGCACTCAAAAGCAACATGCGACGGGCGGATTTTAATTTTTATAGCAAAATTTAGCCTGTACAGGTAAAAAAAATTTTTTTAATAGTTCATAATTTAACGAGGTCATAGTTATTTTTAGCCTTTAGTGAAGTCCATTATCGACTTAGATGAGGGAACAGAGAGTAGAACTGCCATCTGCCAGTATGCGTGCGACATATGTTAAATTGTTGATAGATCTCATACAATACGCCCTGTTTGTTTCGATGGGGAAGCGAAGACAAAAAAACAATTCACGCACACGATTTTTGGTATGGCTTATAGTTACGGTGAAAATTGTTTATAATCAGTAATTTCGCAAAAAAAATGTTGACGTTCCGATAACCCTTTTTTTTTTTGAAGAGGTGTAAATGGTGTTAACCTGAAATGTGTTGCTTAAGTAGTAATGAAGTTATTTAGCCGAAAAAAATAAAATCCCATAAAGAAGTGTTAGCGTATTATTTTCAATTTTAGGCTTTTATTTTGTTCTATCAGACTGCTTAGTCAGCAATTACAAAATAGGACCAGGGTTGTTGGGAGATCTTTATATTGTCTACAATTCCATCGCTTAAAGAATAAACTTATGTGAATTCAGTATTGTATATTACAATAATATAGGCCTTAATAAATAACAAAAGATCAATTAAAGATTTTTACACAGTATTAATTCTTGCCAGTAAATGCCTTTTTCAAGTAACTGTAATTTAAAAACCTTCCATTCCATAGATTTTTATGGTTAAAACTAGGGCGGTAGTTGATCGCCTTCGAACCTCTAACTTTAGTTCTTGATTAATGAAAACATTTTTGGCAAATACTTTCGCAGTAGTTCGTCTTGCGGTGGTCCAAGAATTTCACCTCTAGCGTCGCAAATACGAATCCCCCCGTCCGTCCCTATTAATCTTACCTCGGTACCTTACGTATTAACTGGCTAGGTCAGGCAATTGCTTTTGTTTCTGTTTTGAATTAGGATTGTTTTTTTTTTAGCTTATTAATGTAATCTTTCGGCAAAAAAATCACATTGATACGTTTCAGCGCTCACGTCAATTATTACACGGATTGCATCACTTTTTCGTAGCTCAGTAAAAAAATAAATTAAAAATTAACACGCATCAAATGAAAACTTTTTTCTTATTTTGACACACTTTGGACATTAAAAGTACCGGTCTGTTATTAACAGCAGCCTGTTATGCACTTCTATGCTTGCTTCTGACAAAAAAGGTAAAGATTACAGGCCGGGACTGGGTGGGGGTGGCTACAGTGCGATCACTGACCGAGGGTACACGGTACTATCTCAAGTCGACTTAAGTTCAAGTCGACGTGAGTTGAAGTCGATGTGAGTTGAAGTCGACTTAAGAAGGACCGTGTATCCACGTCAAAGCGACTTCACGTCGACTTCACTCAATCCACCTTCTCAAGTCGATATAAGAAGGTCAAAGCGACTTAAGAACGACCGTGTACCCGCTGTCGCATTAACTCGAGTCGCCCTAGCTTTCCCTCAGCACGCTGATTGGCTGGAAAAGGAGGGTCCCAAACGTCACTACAGTGAGGAGAAATTTGGCGCGCAGTATTATTTCCGCCTAAACATTGCAGTGAAAACAAGCGCCAAGGACGATTTTTCTTCCAAAACATCGACGTAAAATAGGCGTTTTAATTCAGTCAATTTAAAAGCATCCTTTTGTTTGGTTTTAGTTTGTTTTGTATGCGTACCAAGTCGGTTTTTTTAAGTCTATGCGTATTTACGAACAAAAGATTTACGTTTTTGACGTCTGGCCATTCTTTTTTTGTGGGGCGGAGGGGGGGGGGGGGCACAGTGGATTAACTGTTCAATTTTTTAATTACGACTTTCAGTAGTTTGAATTTGTTTGTTCAAACTAAAGTCACTGCACGTAATATAAACAAAACGTTAAAAATACAAAAAAATTGTTTATAATAAAATGTTAAAAAAAAACTGGCCTGTTTTCCAGTTATAATACAATGCCAATGGACCGAGCGAACGAAGTGATATGGCTAGCGCTGAATTTAAAATTATAATGCAAGCTGTCCCTTTCTTAGCCTTTTTGCTCTTTTAGGCTTTCTGGACCTTTTCATCACTGCCTTACCCAGAGTCGGACTGGGTAGCAAAGGGCGCTTGTGCCATTTAGAGAAATGAAGGAGCAGGGGCGCCACGCATTTTACCAGGAATTCAAGTCTGACGGGTCTGGAGAGCGCTCTAAGCTTCCCAAGCATTGTCCAGGGAAGAGCCCAGGAGCCTTTGCTTAATTTTAATATTCTACTGGCTTTGAAGAGCGTC
>JAHWFP010033913.1:25741-39373 GCA_023313725.1 Lithobius niger | reverse complement strand
GCAGAGTTTGAGCGGATGAGCGTCGTGGCTTTCTCCCAGTCAATCTCGTGCTCAGTGGCAGCACAGTGGAGCGCAATGCCATTATCCTGCACTCCTCTCCTGACATTGTCCATATGCTGTCCCAGTCTTGTTCTCACGCCCTTCCTCGTCTCTCCGACATACACTGCACTGCATCCCTTGCACGGTACTCTGTACACACCTTCCTTAGTATCAGTCACATTTCCCATCAAAGCGTCATTCTTTGTCTTCTGAGTCACCCGTTCCACTTCAACAGCAACTGGAGGCACTTTCTTTCCTAAACGTTTTCTTAGTCCTTTTACATTCCGCAGGTAGGTTTTAAAGCCACTACGACACAAGATTTCACGTATCGGGCCACTCACACCCTCCAGGTAGGTAAGGCTTACAATCGGACTATCTACCTTTGACACACACTCCTTCACGCGTACTCGATCGGCATTCTTCCTTTCCATCGCAACAATACAAATAGCCTTTTTCTTCATTCTATTCAGCAGTCCGGCTGGGTAGCCCAGTTGAAGAAACTTGCCTTTTGCCTCGTATAGGTGTGGACCTGCTACTTCCAAATTCGTCGAGTTACGGATTAGCCTCACAAATTCGTTCTGTGCAATTGCGTTCAGTTGTTCACTTGGGTGGCCTGAGTTGTATGGTATTCCCCTCTTCGTAGCCATCGGTTTCTTGTATGGCTGATACTCTACTCTCTTCGTCCCTTCAACTCTCTTCACCAGAATGTCAAGAAAGGGGAGCTCACCGTCTACTTCTTCGTCCACTGTGAAGGATAAATCGCTACGCCAGTTGTTGACTTTCTCCAGCACCATCGCCAATGAATTTTTCTTCAACACAGCAAAGACATCATCTACAAAACGCTTCCAAATTCTCACTCCCAGCTCCCCAGCCAGTACCATCGAATCCAGATGTTGCAAAATCATTTCGGCGATTATCGGGGAGCTGGAGTACCCCATAGGGGCTCCTTTAAACTGCCAATACGTCTTACCCCCAAACTCAACATAAATGGATGCCAAAAGAACTTTCAGGAGAGCTCTATCTTTCTCATACTCCAGCCTCGGGATCTTCATTCGCTTCTTCGACAATGCCAACATATCAAGAATCATCCTGTGAGACAAGCTAGGAAATAACTTGACCACGTCAAATGACACCATCAATTCATCTTTCTCTACTTCCAGTCCCTTTAATTCTTCTAGCAAGTCTTCCGTCTTCCTCAGTCTGCTTGGCCCTCCAACATACTTCCGCAGTCTGTCAGCCACCACCCAGTCAAGTTGTTGTGCCATACCCCCTTTCGCTGATGTAATAAGCCGTAAGGGGGCACCCTCCTTGTGGGTCTTAACTTGGGCTAATATGGTAGGGAGGCATTGTGGGTGTTTCGGTGTCAATTTTATCAACTCTTCATTGGTAAGGTGCCCTTCTTTTTTCAACCGTTTCAAACTTAACACCAAGTCTAACATGGGTCGATTCCCCACATTTTCTTCAGTAGCCCGATACATCCCCGACTCCACTATGTCCTTCACCACTCTTTCATCATGATCACTCTTTGCCAACACCACAGTCATATTAGCCTTGTCGGCCTTGCAGATAGCTATCCTCTCATTATTCCTCAGACTCCTGATTGCTCTCGCTTGTTCGACACTAATGTTGGGCTTTACCTTGGGTGGCTTCTTAACTACCATCTGTTGCATCTTCAGTCTCATCTCCGGTGACCACGTGTAGTTGGAGAGCAGTAGCCCCACATCCGCTATTAAGTTAGAACGTACATCAAGGCTGCCCCCCGGTTCCACTGGCACAAATTTCATGTCCAAGTTGAGAACACTCATCTCAGCATTTGACAACTCCACCCCTGACTGGTTCACCACAAACAGGTAATCACCACCACCGGAGCACACCTCTCCACACTCCCGCTCAGCAGTGCCGTCCTCTACTCTATCACTGGAGCACACCTCTTTACCAACACGATTTGGACTTTCCTCCAATGACTGACGTCTCACATCACCCCTGCTTTCACAGTTTCTACCACGCAAGGCCCCCAGATAGGACAACCGATGTACTCCCATCTTTTCCAGTTTCCTAATGTGTCTTTCAGTTGTTTGCTCACTAGTCCTTCTAACTCTAATCTCGATGAAATCCAGCACTTTCTTGAACCACTCAGCACTTAGACAACTCCTCAGACTCCCTTCTAACATCACCACATTTGTGCGCAACTGCCGAAGATGGGCGTGACAATCACTTATCCTGGCCACCAAAAACTGAAAACTTGTGTGCGTGGCAATGGCGCGACTTTCAGGAAGAAACTTTCAGGAGAGCTTTATCTTTCTCATACTCCAGCCTCGGGATCTTCATTCGCTTCTTCACAATGCCAACATATCAAGAATCATCCTGTGAGACAAGCTAGGAAATAACTTGACCACGTCAAATGACACCATCAATTCATCTTTCTCTACTTCCAGTCCCTTTAATTCTTCCCTTTAATTCTTCTGCTATACAACACCATGAGCAGAATGGATTCCAACTTATGAATATTCAGGGCCCTTCTTACCCAAATGTGAGACACCTTGTGGGGAGGGACTTGAGTGAGCAGTTAGAGCGGTGTTGGAGAGCTAGTAGCAGCAAGAAGGGCCCACTACCTTCTAAAGACAGCATGAATGGTCCACTACCTTGTAAATACAGGAGGCTACGTGTTCTGCCAAATTCAAATTCTGGCAAACAGCAAGAATGTGACCAGGATCCCAATTTTTCCTTTGAAGTGCCTGATGATGACAGTAGCACTGCTGTCGAAAATTAGCAAGACTCTGTGAGTGTCTTATGTATGAAATTGTGCGATCATGGAAGAAGATTGTAGTTTTAAAATTATTCAAATGTTTCATAGTACAGTAAAACCTCGATTATCCGGCTTATATGGGGGAAAGGGGTGTCCGGAAAATCGAAATGTCCGGATAATCAAATGCAGTTGTAAAACAGCAAAAATTGACTGGTTTTTTTTTTTATGGTAATAAAAACTTTTTTTTTTTATTAATTAAAGCTGTAAACTAACCTTTGTTACTGTATATTCTTCACTAAAAAAATATAAAAGTATTAAAAATTGAGTAAATGAAGGAAATTTAACTAGTAACACCATGCACTAAAATGAAATAAAAATGTCAACACGGTGCAGTAGGCCTATGGTGACGACGGTACAACTGAAGGCATAAAGGTAAGTTTAGTTTGTTTCAGTTTGGAAATCCTTTTCCTCGCAGCTTTATCCCGTAGTCGTTTCAACATCATTATTTCAGTTGTGGTCGATTCCGATTGTTGCTCCAACCACAACAAAGCCTTTGACAAGTGAACTTCGGCATCAGTGTTTGTTATTGTCGTATCGTCCGACTCGTCTTCTGATTCATCATCGCTGACCGGAATTGTTTCCTGTTGTTCGAGTACTTCCGCCACGATCTCATCATCGCTCAGCAAGTGAAAGCCTGGATCGTGTGAGTCACTTTCCAACCACGCGGTGATATTTTCTTCGTCGCAGTTTTCGCATCCTGGAATTTCTGCAAACAACTGTTGAAAATCATTAACGACCAACTCGTCTTCGTCATTTTGCTGTTCGACGATTACATTGTCTTCATTTAAATATGGTGCTAACTTTCTCCAGCTACGTCGGATCGTTTTTTGAGGCAAGAAATTCCACGCTTCCGCTATCATGTAAACGCAGTCCTTGAGCGTTAGGCCTTTCCAAAAATTGACAACGCCGTCACCGTCTTTATCACCGAACAGCAGCTCGGTTAGCAATAATTTGCGATATCGTCGTTTAAGGGATTCCAACACTCCCTGGTCCATGGGCTGCAGAGTTGACGTAGTGTTTGGAGGCAAAAACATGCAACGGATATTGTCGACACACAGATCGTCGGGATGCGCAGGGGCGTTATCCATCAACAAAACGGCGCCGTTTAGGTTAGTTTTCGTCTGTTCTTTTTTTACCGCTGGAACGAAGCATTCGTGGAACCACTTTGAAAATAAATTTGTATCCATCCATGCATTTTTTTGATCCTGGTAATCTACAGGAAGGGCCTTCATATTTAATTTGTTGAAACAACGTGGTTTTTTACTTTTGCCAACGACGGTTAGTGGGAGGCAGTGCATTCCAGAAGCGTTTGCACAAGCTAACACCGTGACTCGCTGCTTCATTTGTTTTCTTCCCGGTGCCGATTCTTCACTAGCAGCGGCAAGGGTTTTAGTTGGAAGCGCCTTCCAGTAGAGTCCAGTTTCATCACAATTATACACTTGGTCGGCAGTTAATCGTTCTTTGTGCACATAATCGCGTAGTTTTTCCACGAAAATCTCGCCTTGCTCAGTGTCGGCCGATAGCTTTTCTCCCTCGATGCTAAGCTGACGTATCCCATGTCGCTGTTTAAAACAGTTCAGATATCCATTACTAGCTTTAAACTTCTCGTTGCCACCAAATTTTTCGTTTAACATTTGAGCTTTAACAAGAAGCATAGGTCCAGATATTGGCACTCCTTCACTTCGTTTTTGGGTAAACCAAATGTAAAGGGCTTGGTCGAGTTTCGGATTTTCAGCTTGCTTCATTGTTTGGCGGCTACTGGCACTAACCCCAGCATCAAATGTTAGAGCGAACTTCTCTAGTTTTTCACCATCACGTTTTAAATCACCAACAGTTGATTTTCCAAGTCCGTATTCTTCAGCAATGACTCTAATTGATGCACCGGCCTTTAACTTCTTTACTATTTCCAGCTTTTTTTCTATAGTCAAAACTACACGTTTTCTTTTTGGGGCCATCTTTTTTTGCCGATGTTGATTTGCGAAGGGCAGCCAGAGAAATGACCTAGAATTATGGACAATAGAGCAGGCACACATTTACAATCGACCAATCCCAGACAAGGATTTCCAATAAACTTACCTTCCCCCTCCCCCACCTCCTAATCCACCATGCCTAGCATTCCATCCCACTACCTGCTGATCGGTTGTTCCCTCCTGTTATCAGTACGATCGCGAAAGAGGAGACGCGTTTTCCTTCAAGCTAGAGGAAGGGTTGAGTTATTTTTAGAATTTTTTTTTTCGTTTTGACCGATGCGTCCGGTTGATTGAGGTGTCCGGTTGATTAGGGACCGGATAATCGAGGTTTTACTGTACTGGTAATGATGTTTTTATTGTAGGATACAATCGGTACAATGAGTGGAGATCTGTCGGATGGTTTACATGTCCAAAAAGTCCGGTCAGAGGTATGCAAGAAGAGCAATGCCATCGTGCACACCTTTGCCTCCTCTCCTGAGGAGGTGAAAGTGCATCTCCTGAGGTCTAGAGCTATGGCGCTGTACGGTCTTGCAACCTGCTGCAGCTATTCTAGGGCGACAATGAACGAACTGTCATTGGTTTATCATGGGGCCATAAAACGGGCTCAACTGTTATCTCGACATACTCACAATCACCAAGCTTGCAGAGACGGGAACCTCCTCACTCTAGTACTTGCCATGCTCTTACAACAGGCTATGCTGTGGAGTAATGTACTGAACTCTAACAATGCCCTGATTGTTGCTTGCAGGGGGGGAACGAAGATTGGGGGCAAGGTCTTGGTGCTGTTGTTGCAAAGGGGTTAATGCATCTGGGACGATGGTGCGCGATCCGTACCCCCCACGACTTACGGCTGTTGAGGCACATGACCATGTACAGGGCATCGCGGTGTTGCGGCGATCAGCGATTTGGACCGAGGTCCACCTTGAGTGTATTACCTTTGTTTTGATAATTTTGTTGTTACTTTTGTTTCTCCCAAACCCATATGTACCTCGTTGTACGGAATAGAATAAATAATAATAATAATATCCTTGTTACTTGATATAATTGAAAATAAGTTATAATTATCATTTTTTTTACACTTTTATTGCAAAGAGTTACAATGGATTATATGGGTAAAATTTACCACTGCTTATCCCGTCTGGTTCCATGTAACTTTTGGCACCTTCTCATACCTGTACCACAAGTCCACAAGTAAAAAAAAAATGAACATATGGACCATATTTAACATTAAATGGCAAAAAAATAGAAGAAAAAAAACATTTATCAGCACTGTAGTAATGAATTTAACGCTGATTAATATTCTTCATTACAAACGATAGAAAACTTCTGATGTAAAGAATAAGTAGCTTACTTTTGTACTAACTGCATATGCACACTTGCATGAGAGAAAATCGAAAATTATAAAACTAATCTTTACAGGGGCTGGTCACGCCTTTTAATTTCAAATCAACTGTCGAGAGTTAACAGGCTCTGCCCCTCAAACCCCCACCCCTAAAAAAAACCAAAAATCCTAGTAATTAAAATTATGGTCTAGCAAAACATTAATTACGAACGAATGACAATTTAATGCTGGACATTGGAAAAATATTCCTTTGCTTACTTTACTTGTCCCCTCCCCAAACTCACATCTAACTAAAATAGACCTCAGCATAGGAAAACGCGATTTAAAATCGCCGTAGCCCATGTGTCCAACTACCCAGCACGAAACAAAACTTGGGTGCGCACAGTGTGTCCTTTAAATTGTGTCGTTTACATTCTGGATGGGCTCTAGTATTACCATCAGCTTGAAGCCAGAGGTCTTGACAGTATAGGCCAGCTGACGGTGTATTCTGTTCCATAATGAAAAATGAAAAAAAAAAACCTAAGCTAAATATGTGGGTTGCCCCCCCCCCCCCCAGGGGTTCGGTTCAGTTCGGCCTTTCAAAAGCAAAATACCAAAACCGAACATCGCATCTAATTGACGGATTTTGAAGTTTGAATACACCATTTTGAATGTTTTTTCGCTTTCTGTTGATCCATACCACAAGTTCCTAACTCTGACGGTTCAGAAGTTATGAGGTAAAATGTAAACACTTTTTTAATGCTAAACCGAGTTTTAACATCTGTGTACTACAAGTCCATGTGAAAATATATAGGCCTACATTTGTTAAGAAACTTGTGAGTTGATGAATCTTTGTGAACCAAGTTCTTTCACATTTTATTTTAAAGTTGATTGGTTTGGAACATTTTTGTTCGATTCGTAAGTGTTCAGTTCGGTTCGGTTCGGCTGAAATATTTTTGTTCGGTATAGCCTTAATCAAACATGACCAATCTTAGTAATCGTATACTACGAGTGACATAAGATTTTACGTGGTGTTGATACGACCCACAAGCTAAGGTTTCAATTTTTCCTTTCTAGTCAAAGCTATTAGAAACTTGAATGGACATTCCATATCCCCATATAGGATTCATGCTGGAAAAACAGTTCCTATAGTTAAGGGTGGAGAAGCCATTACAATGGAGGTAAGTTATCAAATTACTTGTAGCGGTTAAGGCCATGCAAAGTTAATTGTTTGGTTTACAGGCGCGTGCGGGTGCATTAAATTATCGCGGGTCAAAATTTTTTATCTCAAGCTTGGTACACCCGCTAAAAATCATATTTTCGCCAAATTTTGACAGTTTTTGACGTTCCAGTATACCATTTTAACCGGCTCGAAACAAGCTTTTCAATGGGGCAAATTTCAAACCTCTAGCTCAAACCACTAAGAAGTTATTTGACAAAAACTAAAATATGTTTAATACTTGACGACATAAATAACATATTAGCAGAATATTATACTTCTCTAGGCTGACTGCATACTCTTTCAACTTATAGCTAGGTGCGTGTCAAAGAAATGTGGGCAGTTAAATAAAATGCCTGGTTGCCTGGTGCTTCAATTTGCAACGTCGCCCGTAAACCAAACAATTTTTTCGGTATGGCCTAATTCCATCACCATTATTGGTTTAAAAACTGGATGATTTTATTTTAATTGCAGGAAAATGAATTTTATGCTATCGAGACGTTTGGTAGCACCGGCAAAGGTTACGTGCACGATGACATGGAAGTTTCTCATTATATGAAGAACTTTGAAACTGGGCATGTCCCGCTCAGGTATGTAATCTGGCCAGTACGTCACCGGTGCTGATGCCGAGCATGCAGTACTAAGCCTCATCTACTCAATTTAATCATGAGTTTTAATACGGGTAACTTTTTTGTTTAATCTGCACATGGTCTGTCAATGTTTATGTCATTAACACTTTTTTTTTTACGGCTGCCCACCAATATGATGGCTGGTGTAATATTGTCTTTACCATTAAAATGTTCCAAAAGAATTTCCTTAATCACATGTGGGTAAAGAAGAAAGAAGTTGATAAGACAGTAAAACTATAATTCAAAATGTCCAGATAATCAGACGCTCATAAAACAGAAAATAAGGTGATATTTTTTGAGCTGGTTGATCAAATTTACAGTTAAGGATGTGTGATACTTGAAACATTCGAGCCGATCCAAGTATGCAGCGTGTACTCAAACTCGGCTCGTTGCCTGCGTCAATACTGTACTTTAAAACCTCAGTTAACTGAACCCCGATTATTCGAACACACTGATTATGTGAACTGCCCCTGGCCAAGGAAACCGGCATACTCTGAGTAGGCCTAAAGAAAATATCAATACTTACTGAACCCAGGCAATCTTGGAATGCTAGCAGCCACTGGTGGTTGTTCTACAGTATCTTTTTACCAACTCCAAAATCTTTTATTTAATATTTTTGTTACCGTGTAAGTAAAGTTGTTATATGGTCTCGAATATTGCTGATCGTCGATAGTGCTCCCGCAATCTGTCACGAGCCACCATCATTGGCTTAGTCGGCTATTCACAAAGAACGCGCTCAGGCTAGTTATAGAGACTACCATTACTCGCTTCGCATGACGTCACCCCCAAAGCAGAAGATATGCAAGTTTTCTGCAACGCACTTTTAAATTAACGATATTTTCTGCGAGCTAACCCCCCCCGGCCTCTCGCAAAACGTTTGGGTTTTAATGCCATCAAAAAAATTTTAAATAAAAATTTGTGACAATGGACCTGGTGTTCTGATAAATTACATTTATTTAAAACATTTTTGTGAATGCTATACTGTTACAAAATTATTGCCAAATAAAATTCATGACAACTGACAATGGATCTGGTGTTCTGATAAAATTACATTTATTTAAAACGTGGTAAGCTGTTTGAATTTAAATCATCTCTTATTCTTGTTACAACTTTGGAAGTCACTGTTTTTTTTGTTTTATAAACTTCTCATTTCAAAAGCATGATGATCCATACATTGAGACTAGAGCACTTTTCAGGTATTTACGGGTTGTTTTATACCATACATTAGGCCCATTCAATATTATAAATACTCTCATGTCAGTCATTTGATCTATTGTTTTATCACTGGCCATAGGTCTTTTCAACATAACTTGACTAATCACAGAACCCCAAGATTCACTTAATGCTTCTGACACGGGAATAGAAATCATGCATATAATGAACTTTATCACTACCGGGTATTTTGGTTGTAAATCTCTAATAGCAATTTTAAACAAGGTTTTTACATTATATTTCATTTTGTCTGCCGCCTTCTATTATTGTATATAACCAGTCATAGAATTGCTTCAATTCAAACCAGAAAGTTTGCACATCTGAATTGCTCCAAGAACGTACGAATGGAAAGACCTGTATAAATTCAACAAATTCTTCTAATGTTGTGAAACCTTTATCCAAACTTGATTGATTGAGGGAGACATTACACCTTGGGTAATATAATAATATAACATATAGAGACGATGCTCGAGGCATCCACCCACCCAAATTCCCCGGCGGCAGATGTTAAGTGGAAGAAGTACCACCATTATTACAGTTGTTTTTTGCCGCATGAGGGAGGAAACCGGAGTACCCGAAGGAAACCCTCGTGCAACGGGAGGGAAACAACCGGAGAAAAACCCATACATACACACTTCCCATCGCCAGGATCGAACCTGGGTCTGTACGAAGCCAGAGATATACACTGGGACCAAGGACGTCTATCGAATCTGACGCCCCAGTTCTTGCAGCTACCCGTGCTATATAAGAGGAAGTCATTATTGCATAAAAATGCTGCTCTTGAAATGATCAAGTCAACACTCTGGTCTTTGGACTTGGTGTATAACTTACAATTTCTCTAAAGTCCAGTGACATACAAGATTAGGGATCGACCAGATAACGAAAACCCGATGAGTCCGAGCGAGTCCGCGTAATTATGAATACCTACCGAGCTGAGTCCGGGTAGTAAAACCGGGTTGTAGATTTTCAATTTTTGCTTTGTTTAATATGCAGCTTTTTTTTACTTTGGTTTCGTTTTTTTTTTTTTTGTTGTTGCTTTCACTCATTTTCATTGTGCTTTCGTCCAGTTTTGTATTGCGCATAGTATAACAATGAACGAAAGCAAATAAAAGGACGAAACCAACTTTAAAAAACTGTAAAATACGAGTAATTCTTTCTTCCAAATTTGTTAATTACAGTAGGCTCTCTTTATAACGAACAACCTAGTGCCCCCAAAATGATTCTTTATACAGAGAGTTCTTAATATAGAGAGTTCTTGAGTGAAGTGATTGCGAAGTTCCTTTTACAGAGTGTAAAAACCTGACAAATAAAATCGAACTATATCTGCTTTCCAATTGCACTGCGACGACAGTATGCATAAACTGAAGGTGTGGATTGTTCGGTGAAAAAATATCAATTGTGTGTGGTGGTTCAGGTGTGCTTATTTCATCGTTTGATAAATTTATTGATTTCTTGGTGGACACAATGGTTTGTATATCAGTTCCTTATAAGGATGGTTTTTAGCATGTGAAAAGGCCTTACAGCACTGAAAAAGAGTTCTTTAATGGAGCTGTTCCTTATATAGAGGTCTTTTTAGCATACAAACAGAAGGTAGCCAACCAAATTGTTAAAAAGTGTTCTTTGTAGGGAAATGTTCCTTATTTGGAGGTTCATTATATCGAGCGTCTACTGTATAAACTTTACGTTATTAAATAAAGGGAAGTCAAAAAATTAAATTGACCAGCGATTCGTTGTTACAAATTTTTTAACCCTTTTAGGGCCGAACGATGATATATCGTCGTCGCAATTCCACTGCAAAAAAGACCAAACGACGATCTGCCGTTCGCTCAGTTCTACGCCCTGTTTAAAAAAATAAAAAAAACCTATTGCGTACATTGGAGGCTAACTCCGATCGAATTAGGTATTTTGGAACGCATATTAAAGGTTTATTTCGGTTTATTTAAGTCAAATCTTCTTTTTATTACTTTAAGTCGATGTTATTGTTGGCATCGTTGCCAAACTTGACGTGAAAATTGCGTTTGTTTGCTGAAAACAGCCCTCGGTTCAAACGATCGTATCTCCGGAAATACGCAACGTGCAGCCGCCATCTTGAGCGCGTTCGAGAGAGGGGATTCCCAATTTTCTAGCCCGCGAAAAATGACGTCATCAACTCCAACGTCACTGCCTGTATTCCTCGAATGAAATGTGCTGTTTCAACGGCCCTTGTTCAAACTCTTCCCGATCGCGTGCGCCGATTGGTTCGTTCGTGGCACGTGACCCGTCGGCCGTTCATCCGTGACGTCGCGCGAAGTGAGTCAAGGTCATATCCATTGGCGCTAGCAGGAGCGCGTTCGCTTGTGGGCAGCCGGTCAGTATGGCCGCTGAGGACGAAATGGTAGTGAGCTTTCAGCGATCGTAAATATTGGGGGAATAAAGCAACTTTAACCTATTTTTACGGTAATACAACATAAAATAATGATTTCGGAAGTAATTACAGGCATTGTGACGGAAGAATATCGAGTGGATGTTATCATTCCGAGTACTATAAGTTGAAACTTTCGTTAGCGCTATTTACATAGTCGAACTTCAGGAATTTTTTTAATAAAGAAAATGTAGGACGATGGTCCCAATTATATTTCTGTTCAATAATTTACAATATAATTATTACGTCTTCGAATTTTTATACGCCAAGACCGCATAGTTTTTTTAGTACAATTTATTTTCGTGAGGCATGCAACTTGTTCTATGGCATCCATGTTGCGGCCATGGCCTTTCTCGCTCGCGAATTGAAAAATGGCGTAGACCCAAAAGGGTTAATAATAAAGTGAAATGAAAAATAAAATGCATTTTGGTTACTTTGTCTCCCAATAGGCCTTTGTTGGCTTTAACCCTTTAAGCAAAGATGTGGCCCAAGTGGAGTAACGACGTATGTATACGTCGAAAGTTTTATGGCGAAGTGCGGGTCGAAAATTGCAATTCTCGGCCAAAATATCGACATGAGAAAAGTTGAAATTCTCTACCCGATATGTTGTGCATCGATTTCTGTAGACAAAACGTTGTTAACGATGTCTATACTTTTACAAAAAGCACTTTAGTCGAGTGCAGTCTCTCTAAAAACTGCAAAATAGTGGTGTTCATTCCTTTTTCCGTAGTTCAAGAACAAAAAACTGGTCATTTTTGACAGCGGTAGCGATCGAACCATTTGACTGGACGCCGCCATCTTGGGTGCACTGAAAAGCTGGAATTCCCCACTATCCGGGCCTCTCAAGACATTTTCTCGATACCCGTTTGGCATTGGTCAATCAGATGGAATGTAAGAGGCTGTTCCTGGCGGTCTCTAGCTACCTTTCCAAAGCAATTAGAAGATCGCGTTCCCTCATTGGCCAGTTGACACCACGTGACCGATTTGGCGCGCTCTCATTGGCTGACGGGCGATATCACAATGGCCGCCATGGCGCGCTTCGGATTTCACGTGAGCACTTACGTTCAGTTCGTTGTTGAAAATCACGAGAAAGATGATGTTTCACAACATTAAAAAAATTAAACAGCAGCTGCGATGTACAACTAAAATGGAAAAGGAGCCTATAAACCTTCACACTATTGCTTATCAGGTGGGAACAACGATTTTTAGCGTAACTATCGCCGACTTACGGGCGCGTTTTCTCAACACGTAGATATTCAATTTTAGTTCGTTTACAGCCTTAATTAAAAAAAAAAATGGTTCTCCGAAACTATTAAAGCAATTTATCTGATTTTTTTCTGTGCATATTACTGAATATCTATTGCGTGCAAGTAGTTCTAGGGGGATCCAGAAGGTATAAATGAAACTATTAAAATAAAAATAATTTTTTCAACAAATAATTATTACCCTGTTTGTACTCGGTCGAATTTTTACCGAATCCGAGTCGGGTCAAAAATAGCATTACCCGGTACCGGGTCGGGTATATACCCGGACTCGGTCGAACCCTATAAAGGACATAAGATGTCAAGTCTCACTTCATATTTAAAAAAAAAAAACATTGTCACTTCCTGCAATTTTGCCTGTGGATCTTAGATGTCTTGAACTTACTGGCCTGTCTGGTAATGGCAGGCCTTTATAAGTGAGAGATTCTAATATCTCTACTCCTTTTTTTAAGATTCTAAGCAACGCCGAAGGGAGTAGTTTGGTTAGTTGTTTCTTGAAGTGATGTTGATTTAGAAAGAATATCAACATAAGAATTTTGTTCATTGTATCCAGGTACTCCCATGGGAAAAGATCTACTGTTTGCACTATTTTAGAATGGCTTGCCATTATTGAGTATATGTCAACTAAAATCGAGACATTAAACACATTAGACTTACACAGCAGTTTGTCTCTTAATGTGAAAAAGTCTTCAAATCGTTTGCACGCAGCTACTAGAGTTCTGTAATCGCCTAAAAATGCCCGAAAAACATCCTTGCAATAGGGAGCAAGTTTC
>JAHWFP010033913.1:8642-20741 GCA_023313725.1 Lithobius niger | reverse complement strand
TCCAAAGCTTCTAAGGCAAGTGCATCTAAACCTCCAATTGGCAATTACATATTGATTAGTTGTTTTTAGCACGATCGTAAAAGAGGCACATTTTCTTTCCGAAAATTGGCAGGTTCCAAGATTTAATTTACTTTTAAAAGCTTTTCCTTTTACACATTTAATTTTAATTGTGGGACTGGGTCAATTAGAGTAATGCTAATATTTTTTTTGTAAGTTAAGCTAGTTTTAAGTTATTAATTAGATTATATATTTGTGTTGTAGGTTAACTCGCTCTCGCCAACTGTTGAATGTCATCAACCAACACTTCAGCACACTTGCCTTCTGCCGCCGTTGGCTGGATCGCCTTGGTCAAACTAAATATCTGGCCGCTCTCAAAGATCTGTGTGACAAGAACATCGTTGATCCATACCCGCCACTTTGTGATGTCAAAGGATCATACACCGCCCAGTTTGAGCACACCATTTTACTACGTCCAACTTGCAAAGAAATCGTCAGCCGTGGTGACGACTATTGAAAAATATACGGAACGTTCTAAATCTCTTTACTGTATTTCTGGAGCTCGTAGTAGTCGTTTTCATTTTGTAGCGACTGCAGACGCTTACTCCCTCAGGATTATTACACCGGGATGGAATTTACAAAATGCACTCTCTCAAGTGCACTGCCATTGTGGTGACATTGCAATAGGGAACTATTACTAGAAATGAAAATTATTACAATAAGACGAGATTCTTCCAAGCTCGAGTGAAAACATCGATTGTTTTCACTGGACAAATAACGAGTTGTGCTTCTTAAGATACTTCAACAAAGAATGTGACAAAGAGACGATTTTGAGGATTATTCAATCATTAAGCGAGTAAATAAAGCTGTAAGATAAGATCCTGGCAATGTATATTTGCTCTTTTTTTTCTTATATAGTTTTTATGGAAAGAATTATTTTCATGCATGTGACTTTCATGCGTGTCGAACCAGAAAAGACTGGTTAGGTCTTGTGGCAGATTATAAAACATCTTTTTACTTTTCATTAACAGCTGTTTTGCATAAATGAAGACAAATTGTATTTATGGCAGTCACACAGCTTCATGTTTTTCTGTATATTTTTTTTTAAAAAACCATACAACCAAGCTGATAACTGGCTTGCCCGACTTGGGAGGAGCCTATTGAGAAACAAATGAGCCCTTTAAAAAAATTAGTGCATTTTGTGCTCAATCGTGATGTTAACATCAGAAGTGAATTGATTTATTATAAGTATATTAATGCTATATATAACAATTGTAAAAATGTAAGAATGATAGTTTTTCACTGTCATTGAACTTTTTTTGGTAGGAATTTGGTGGAAATATATAAGAACACCTGTGCCACTTTATTTGATCTTATTTGTATACAAGTCTATTTTGAAATAAGAAGTTTGTAGTTACAAAACTTGTTTATAACAAAATGATTCTAGTACTGATGTTCGAGTGTCATTGGCAAACTGTATTGGTTTGACCAGTTGTTCGGATGAGCAGTAAATTTTTGTGGATGAATGAGATATCAAGAATATTGATTGTGAATGGGGGATTGTTATGTTCATAAATAAATTTACAACTTCAATTTGTTTCCTGGATCTGAATGGCCATGGTTGTCACTGAATGCCGTGATTAAGTTGTTAGGCTGAAATTGACACAAAAAATTAGCTTAACCAATATTTGTACACTTGTAACAACAGCTTAATTGGCGGCGCGAGCGAAGCTTAGCTTATAACGGACACCAAATTTCAACATGTTGGTTGGTTGGTCCGTTGGTTGGTTGCACATTTTTAGTCTGGGTGGAGCCCAAATGAAAGATCGGATTGGAATGAAATTTGTACAAACAACGCTTGCTACCCTAATTAGTATTGCTGAGCCAAAATTTGTCATAAATCGAACAATTATTATGGGAGAAATTACAAATTTTCGAATTTATTTCTAACACTCACCATTGTTAATTTGGAGTCGTGAATAGTTAACGAATTCCGACGAAGCATACACCATGCTGGTGGTAATCAAGTGAATTTTAAAAAACACGGCAAATTAAATTTTGGTTACTTCTTTCTACCTGATAACCTTTTTCGACGTAACTCAATGAAATAATATTTGATTGTCGCATTTTAACCACTACTGGACTGGAACATCGCAACCATAAAAAAAACAAAAGGATTCCGTTAACGATGCACCTTAGCATCACTTGAAAAAAAGAATGCTTGGAGGGATTACCTTCAGCATGGCAACGAAATAGCATTTACACTAGCGATGGGAATCCCAAGTACGAAACCTAAATCATCTTATCACGGCGAAGTGATACATATAAAACCAAACTATACATGAGACAATGTATTTGCACCACAGCACGAAACAACACTATGCCTGCGTCTCATAGTTTAAAGATTCCTCGTTACCACGGCGTGTATAGTCTGGCACTAATCTCAAACGCAGGTGCTACTCACGAAATAAAAATGACGACCAAAAATTGGGTCTAAAGGCTAAAGTAGGCCTAAGAGCTAACACTTTTTGACCTGCAATATTGTGATCGTTACTGATAGATTATAATATAGTTATGTGTCTGTCGCTGTGCATGATAGAGGTGTGCGCCTCAATATATTCGTTGGTGGCGTCAAGTATTAAGACCAGCGGCAGCATTGCTAACCTGCTGAATCTCTGAGTATTGTTAAAAACTATCGCTCTGATGATTGTTAGGCTTACAATTAAATGCTTTATTATTAACATTTGTAATTTACGGAAGGCACTTTGCACAGGAGTAAGTATTGTTGTAAACAATGTCAGAAATATTAGCGGCGGCAGCCCCACCACCGTTTGGCGCTAATGACCAAGTTGTCGACGCGCTATTAAAGCCTCAATCCTCTCCCCCCCCCCCCCCACCACCGTGACAAACGTGCTGTTTTATTTCTAGTCGGCGGCGATGGCTCACATCTCTAGTGTCGGATGTGGAAAGAAGCTAAAAACAACTAAACGGACACTAAGTGATGGAGCGAACGAAAGCCTATTAAAGTAAATATGGTACGTAGCTTTGACCTATCTGAAGAAAAAAAGCTAAAACAAGACAAAGAAAGGCCTGCAAATAACAGCATTACGTCACACCAAAAGGTAATGAGCCCAAACTTAGCCGAGTGAGCATTTTTCCCAGATTTTTAAGGAGCATGAACAAATAAACACTAAATGTAAATTTGAAGTAAAGGTCCGTTCGCTACGCCTACAATAGGCCCAAAGCCTGTTTCCTAGTAGTAATTTTAAGATATTCACTTCACGGGAAGACTCGTTCCATTACTTCCATAAATAGTTTTACGCTTGCATGTTAATTTTTTTAATTTTTTTATTTTACCTTGTGCATTTTATCAAGGTTCATCTTGTAGATGCTTTAAAGGTCGACTTCAAGGCTTTTATTTTTTCTCACTGGTGCCAGTTAGTGTTCCAGGTTTAACCTGTTCACTCTACAAGCTACAAACTGCGTCAGCACTTGAAAGTAGGTACTAGGCCCATGGCCATGAGACTTGCTGCTGCAAATATAGATTTGGATGGGATGCTGGAGTGTTCTCTTACCATTACGAACGTCACTAGAATCTGGAAGTGTTGTCCCGTTGCTTCGCCATGGATTAGATCATTTGTGTGAGGACCAGTTGGGCTGGTTTGGATAACTCTTGTCCATTTTTTTCCAAAGCTGAAACCTCTCGGGTTAGCAGAAACCACAGAAGGGTGGTTCGGCGAAAGGTTTCTTCCCAACAGTGTTTCACCTACCACAGGTACATGTATGTGGCATTACCACTGTTATCAATGAGGAGACATGTCGGGAATTGAAGCTTTGAATAGCTGGAAGTGTAACGCACCATTTTCATTACTATCTGAAAATACTAACCTTTAGTTGTAGCTTTAAATCGTTTATTTAAATGCTCATTGCTTAAAGACTTTTTAAAAAGCCCATTTTGCCGGCCCCCAGTCTGGCCGGCTAAAAATGGTTTCTTTTGCCAAGGAATTCGCTGTTAATTTTAGCGTTACATTGACCCTCAACGTCTTTTCCCTGGAGGTTTCTTGACTGCATGTAGCCGCCTGCGTGCAAGCCAACACTGCGCCTGCGTGGTGCAGCCCCTCTCTATAAAAGCGAGAACGCGCACGCTTTCGTCATTTATTTTCCTCTCAATGTGTCAGGCGGTGACACGAGAGGGGAGGCAGGGCGGGTTTTGGTTAAGTATGTTTTCCTTGGCTAAAGAAACCATTTTTAGCCGGCCAGGCTGGGGGTCGGCAAAATGGGCTTTCTTATTGCCCTGGAAAACATCTTAATCTGATAATTTTTGCATTATCAGGAGACCTTGTCCAAGTTAGGTGGCGGGTACCGCTTTTGCAGGAGCCCTGGGTTGCAAGCAGGCTTCCCCCAAAAACTTTATTAAAAATTTCGCACTTTATTCAGAACATTGGTGATGAAACAGGAATTTTGGTCTCATTCGTGGTATTTGGTAGCCCTGAAAAGGGCCGTTGGGTTTTTTTTAAGCGTCTTGCTTCCTTCTCTGGATGGCTTGCTTCCGTCATTAGTTGGCTTGCTTCCTTCATAGGATGGCTTGCTTCTGCTTCGTTCTGAGTGCTTAAGGGGGCTTGACCACAGTCCTGGCTGCGGCTGCTAGATGGCGCCACGGCTTTTTTGTTCGCATTTCAATTAGTGATAGTGCCGCTCTAAGCCTGTAGTGTTGCACAAATCTTCTTTAAATGAATTTGTTCTGTTGACAAACGTTTTAAATCCTAGCATGAAACAAGCAATCGGCACAGCGCTTTCCTTCTCACCGCCACTAATGTGCTGCCACAGCCACTTTAATTGCTGCTAGCACCATCGTGTGAACGGAACTGGCGGAGGCCCCGGCAGTACCATTGCAAACAACGTAAATTGCCAAACCATAGTAGAACTAATCTTGCAAACTCCAAAATCCTGATTTGTGGTTCGGAGACAGCACGGCTCCTTTTCCCTGAAGGTTTTGAACTTTTTTCTAGAATTTTGTTGAACGGAATGTTTCTGGCCCAGAGGGTGGTCGGATGGAGGTGAACGGAGGAATGTAACCCATGTATATATGGGTTCCTTATAACAATTATGTATTATTATTGTTACTATTATTGCAGAATTTTACATATACATGACTACGATTAATTATAAATGTGAACATTAGTTGCAACCAGTCTTCTGTACAGTTCCACCACTACCAATGGTGAGGCGCACACCTCTATGACGCATTGCAACAGCTGTCTCTATAATCCTAAAGCAGTAGCCATCAGAATTGCCGGTTAAAAATGTCAGCTATTAAGCTTATTTTAAATTTTGGGCATAATTTCAGCTTTTAGGCCTAATATTTACGTGCTGCTTTAATTTCGTAAGTAGCAGATAAGAGAGATTTGGATTGTATAGTAAGCCTATTCATTTTTGCAACACGTACGGTGCACCTCTGGCCACACAGTTACAGAATTAGAACGTAACGCGCAACATAGCCTATATAGATGAGTGACAGGAGAGACACAGTTGATGAAGCCAGCAGCAACTCGTAGCAACTTGACCTTAGCATGGTATCGTGATTTTAGGTCCAATTTTAATTTTGTAGGCCTAATTTTTTTAATTGCAGTTTTAATTTTGTAAGTAGCAGATAAGCCTAATGGAGAATATGGTTCATTGGTAAGCCTATTCATTCATCCAACTGTGTGACCAGACAGTTTTAAACGAAGCTAAAATCCTTTTCTGTTTACGGTTGCGCGTTATCCTTAGAATTTGAATTTGACGATCAAATGTTATTATTTAATTTGGTTACGTCGGAAGAAGTTTACTAGCTATATTGAAGTAGCAATGTTTTAATTTGCCATGTTGTTTAACTTTTGGCACTGAATCTAACGTATACCATGGTCGTCTGTATCTGGTACCGTTGCGAAGTTGAAAAGAGCGACAGATGGACGGATAAAGTTGTTGCAATAGTCTTCTCGGCCGGTACGGCTGTATAGAAGACTAAAATGAGAGATGAAGATAGGACAGTATGACCCTTGGTACGTTCACAGCCCTATTATTTGTGATATCCCCCAAACCCAAACCTGAGATAAGGTTAATTCCATTTGCCAGCAAACTTGGCGCATTGCCCTCTTCTTTAATTGTTTTTTAGCCAGGAGTGATTATAGTTATTTGCAAATATGATGAATTGAATAAATGTCAATGTCAGAGTTATAGGATTGTAAGTCCAACATGTTTTAGCAGTTTAAGAATATAGTCAAACAAAGAAATTAAAGAAGAGGGCATTGTGCCAAGTTTGCTGGCTAATAGGATTAAGTTTGGCGGCCTTTCCTTGGTTGAATGACATCACTACTTTCAAAGGCCGACCCTTTTTGGAAACTTAGCGGCTTCTCTTACAGCCGTTTTGGTTTTGGGTGGACTGTTATTACTAATTAGTTTTGGGTTTGACTTCCGCCTACCATGTCAAAGCTAAAATTTAAGTAAGCCATTTGACTTTCTGTTGTGTGATACAGTAAAGGCAAAAAGCGCGCTGAGAGAGCTGCAGACAAACGACGGATTTGCAATGAATACAAACAAAATTCAGTTGTCGTCTACATTGTTCTTAGAGTATAGAAGAAGAACATGGTACTGTATATCGAGGTAGGAAACAAAAACGAACTCGTTTGATATTTAAGATGTGGTTTTGGAAACGGGAAAGAAACACGAATAAGCTTTCCTGTAAGGTTTCAGATGCCATACTGTTGCTATAGTGTTAAGTCCACCTTAAACCTTACTGCTGTACTTAGCTGGTAGACACGTTAATAATATTAAAACCATTACGAGCAAAAAATAAATAAAAAAACTTGTCATTATAAAATGCAAAGAAAGTTATTTAATGTTGTGTTATACCAGTTTAGTACATAGCTCATCAAAATTAATGTCAACTTTAAAACAATTTTGAAGAAACCTAAATGAAGAAGGAATAATGCATTTTTGCTACTATTATATTTAAAGACAATAATTATCATGAAATTAATGAGAATGGGATGCGCATATATCAAAACACACCTCTCACGCACTGTCTTGTATTAGGGCGCGTTTACGCAATTATTTGCCTTTGCATTCTCGCAGCTAGAAGCTAGGAATAATCTGAAATTCCAATTCGGGCGGTTTTATCTGTGTCGTTCGCAACGAAAATAGTCAATAATGTGAGTTTAGAAGCACCTTGGAAAACTGTTTCGGCGGGAGAAATTCTTTGGCTTATTGTCATGGATGGCAAGGTTGCAAACACTTGCTCAAACAATGTCGGATTTAGCCAATCCAGGTAGTGTTCTTACCATGGCAACGACACTTGCCATTGTGGTTAAATTCTAGCTGCTAGAATGCAACAGCGAGTCGTGGCGTAAACACACCCTTACTGCTTGACTAAACGAGATCGCTAAAAAACAGTACAAAAAAAAACTAATCGGCATGGATCATCTGGAGGGTGACGAACGAAAAGGAGACGATTTAACCGAAGAAAACTGAACAATTTTGCTGTTTTGGCATTATTCTTCAGTATAGTCTCAGATGACAGATGATACATTATAATTAATTTTGATTTTACCGTTTTTGAGCGATCTGGTTTAGTCAAGTAGCAGTAACACGACTCGTACAGTCGACCATCATTATCTTCCCTGCCATGTTAGAAAATAAATTCAGTAAAGAACGTTTGAATACATCAGTAAGGTTTCACGTGGACTAAACCATACAGCAATGCTGTGGCATCTGAAACTGGGCTTACAGGGAAGCTTATTCGTGTTAATTTCTTATTTTGACTTCGGTTCAGTTAAATAAACCGTATCTTAAACATGAGACGAGTTGGTTTTAGTCTTCTATGCAGCCGTACTGGCTGAGGAGACTATTACAACGTCGCTTTTTTCAACTTCGCAGCGTTACCAGGTAGAGACGATCACGGTTCACAACGTTAGATACAGTGTCACAAGTTAGTTAAGTAACATGTAAAATTAAAACATCGTTACTTCCTTGTAGCTAATAGACTTCTTCGAGGCAACTAAATTAAACTAGAGGAAGCCCGTCCTCCGGATGAGTGTAATAAACGTGCGTTTGCAAGATTTTTTAATCAGTATTTTGCGTATACTGGCTAACAAACACTGATTTTGGGTCACTTCGCTCACTCAATCAGCACGTTTCCCTTACCATCATAAAACCTTCTTCCCCCATTGCCTTCGTGTCTGCAGTGATAGCGTGGTTTCATTGAATTTTTATTACGGGGACTATGACGAACTGCTTATTTCCAGTTTGTCATTGTGCAGCCTGTCACTCATGTTTAATTCCATGCTTCATCAAAATTAAGTTTCTTTATGCCTATTTTGTGCATGCTGGATGACAAACGCTGATTTTCGTTTGGTTCGCTCACTCAATCAGCGCATCTCCTTTACCATTGTAAACCCTTTTCCCTTCTTGCCTTCAGTGTCAGTGTGGTGACAGGAACTGTGAACGACTGCTCATTTCCAGTTTGGCATGACGGCTGGGGGTCCAGTCCCACACACGACCACCGCCACCGACCAAGAGTTGTTGTTTGGCACACAAAAAAAAAATTGATCTTTGTTGTAAGAACCTCCCCACATCCAGTGACGTGGTAGGCCATGGCCCTCCAAATATTGCCCCCACCCTGACCCGACCACCAGAAAATAAAATAAACTTGCAGGGCAAACTTGAAATAAGACGACTAAACTGAGATTTTATTTTTTGACTTCGTGTTAGATACGTAAACTCCGCATTTCTATAACTTTAGGGAATTTACAACGCATTGACCATAGAGCATGTACGAAGATCATATATCACCATGATTAGTTAATTTTACCTGGCTAATGTTAGTTGTACCTCCACCTGTCTTTCCGTATTGGGTGCTTGGCCGGGATTCGAACTCCCAACCGTTTGATTAGCAGGCTAACGGCCTAACCATCACACTACGCTGACTTGTTGAACGACTACAATTTTAAAAGGTCCAAAAAAATAATTATGACAATACCCTTTATCCTGGCGTTTGCATTGTTGTTGTTCTGCTCGTTAAGCTTTTAATACTGGCGTTTGCTGATTTACGTTGTTGCCTAATAACAATGTTTAAAACAATGCAAAACAATGAAACTGCACATTCGGGGATCCGGAGCTCGGGAATGGAACGACCAATCGAAATTCTGACTTAAGGTGCAAAACTACACCACGGTAGCTGTCCATAGACATATCTGCACCATCGCACACCAAATATTAACGGAGGAGGTGCAGGAACAAAATTCGAGAAAGTTGGCCGCGGTAGACGATTAATATATATGATGGTAACAATAACATTTGATCGTTGAATTGAAATCCAAAGGATAACACACAGCCGTAAAAACAAATGGATTTTAGCTTCGTTTAAAATAGTCTCGTCGCATTGTTGCATGAATGAATAGGCTTACCGTCGAACCAAATTCTCCATTAGGCCTATCTGCTTCTTACGAAATTAAAACTGCAGTTAAAAAAAGAGGCTTAAAAATCGACAGCAGCGACGCGGCAACGTCAAGCTGCTACGAGACGCTGCTGGCTTCATCAACATCGTCTCTCCCATCACGTCCCTACTACCACTGATTTATGTAGGCTATATGTTTCACGTTACGTTGTAACACGGTGACTGTGTGCTCAGACGTGCACTGTGTTGCAAAAATTAATAGGCTTATTATGCAATCCAAATCCCCGTTATTTGCTACTTACGAAATTAAAGCTGCAGGTAAAAAAAATACGCCTAAAAGCTATAAATTACACCTAATATGTAAAATAAGCTTAAACGCTAACATATTTTTAACCGGCAATTCTGATGGTTACTGCTTTTAGATTGTATAATAAAGATAGCTGTTGCAATGCGTGATAGAAGTGTGCGCCTCACCATTGGTAGTGGCAGAACGGCACGGAAGACCGGTTGTGACTAGGTAGTCGCTGTAGCTGCTTGTTTGTTTTCTAATGCGATAAGATGCCACCAACGTAATCGTGTGGCTTGAGTTATGTGAAGAAATCTGTTTCTAACCCTTCTACTTGTTATTGCCCTAGGCTCAAAATAAGATTTCGTAAAGACCTCTCAACCTTTTCTGATTGGTTGGAAGCGTGCTCGTCATCTTTTTATTGGCTTAATGACCATTTGATGCGTTTGGCCTGTTACTGCATCAGGTCGTATCTTCACTCACTTGAATGTTACCCAGGAAACCTGGTCTCGTGCGGTGTCGCCCAATGGGAGAAGGATGCTCAAATTATTATCCTCCCTCCCTCACCAAGCGGTTCCCAGGTCTCGATTGACGATTTGGTTGCCAGAGCGACGCACACATTTCACACGAAAACGTGTTAAACGTGGTAAGGCTGGAAAGTAATCTCAAACTTGCAGGGACCATTTATTGAAAACTTTCCGTATTGCTATGGAAACGATTCCGTTTAACTCTTATGTTGTACGCGGAACTAACAATAGGGCAGTGACATAACGTAGTATTATTGTGTATAACTCTATGGTGGAGCCAGTAACTGGGTTACCTGCAAGGGGCACTGGAGGGTGAAAAGAAGGTCGTCTTACTGAAACCAATGCTATTAGTCTGGATTTCTTAAGTCTATAACGCGCGATTTTTGTTGTTGGAGAAAACAACGTTCCTTTCAGCCTTAGAAATCCGCTCTCAAATCGCTGTCTTGACTAGAAGTGCCGTTTCCCCCCCCCCCCTTATATTTTAATCTAGTGCACCTTGTAGCTATGCCCTCCATTACACGAATGCAATAATCTCACCAGAACGAATGAGGAAGTTTGGTAAACCGGGTGTCTTCATATTTCCAATTAAACGCAACTTTCAAGAAATGGAAAAAAACAAGCGACTACAGCGACTGCCTAGTCGCACCGGTCTTCTGTATTCCTCCACTTCCAGTGTTTAGGCACACACCTCTATCATGCACTACAACAGCTATCTCTATTATACTAATCTAAAAGCAGTAACCATCACAATTACCGGTTTTAGGCCTATTTTACATTTTAAGCGTAATTGTAAGCCTTTAGGCCTAATTTTAACTAACAGTTTTAATTTCGTAAGTAGCAGCTAACGGAGAATTGGACTGTATAGTAAGCCTATTAATTTTTGCAAAACGGTGCGCCTTCAGCCACACAATTACAGTGTTACAACGTAACGAGCAACGTAGCCTATATGGATCAGTGGTAGTAGGGAAGTGGCGAGAGAAACGCTGTTGATGAAGCCAACAGCGACTCAAGACAACTAGACGTTGCCGTGGTAACATGATTTTAGGCCTAATTTTTTTAATGCAGTTTTTAATTTCGTAAGTATCAAATAGGCCTAATGGAGAATTTGGTTCGGCGGTAAGCCTTTTCATTCATGCAACAATGCGACGAGACTAATTTAAATGAAGCTAAAACCCATTTGTTTTTATTGCGTGTTATCTTAGGATTTCAATTCGACGATCAAATGTTATTTAATTTATTTACGTCGAAGAAGTCTATTAGGGTCCATTCAAAAACCACGTGGTCGGCCAAGGGGTGGGGGGGGGGGAGGTCGACTTTCGGCCACAATTAACCACAATGGGGGGAGGGGGGGTTTACAAATAAACCACGTGGCCACTGCATTGAAGAGAAAGTCATTTCTCCAATGGATTGGTGCATTTACCGTACAAGAGTTTCTGTGCATACCATCTCACTCAGCCATACATTGTTTCTACATCGACTAACGTCTGGGCCCCAGTAAACCGAACTGCATTTCCCAAATAGTGGTGAAAAATACTGCGGCTTGTCGGAGAAATCTTCAACAACGTAATACTACGTTTCCTGGACTCGTACCAAATTAATCTAAACTAGCTGGACCCGTGCATGCGGCACGATGATTGAATTTTCCGGACTTAGCTTTTCCCGATGTTTTGTCGTCTTAGGAGAGTAACTGGCGCTGTCAATTTCTCCCCCTCCCCCCCCCCCCCTCCTGTACACCTCTACCCGCGTCTTTGCCCGTAACACCCTCCAAACCGAACTGCAGCACCACCTCCAAGACTCCTACAATTTGGGATGTGTAGCTCCCCGGCACCTTACGTGTTTGGGGTTTGTTTTAATGC
>JAHWFP010033912.1:0-10517 GCA_023313725.1 Lithobius niger | reverse complement strand
AGTGAGGTTATGCCCTCTAGTCTTAGTAAAAGTTTGAAGTTCAAAAAAGGAAGCATGTTTCCATTTTCAAAAGTTTTACCAAGTTACAAAGTGAGGTTATGCCCTCTAGTCTTAGTAAAAGTTTGAAGTTCAAAAAAGGAAGCATGTTTCCATTTTCAAAAGTGTTACCAAGTTACGAAGTGAGGTTATGCCCTCTAGTCTTAGTAAAAGTTTGAAGTTCAAAGAAGGAAGCATTTTTCCATTTTCAAAAGTTTTACTAAGTTACGAAGTGAGGTTATGCCCTCTAGTCTTAGTAAAAGTTTGAAGTTCAAAAAAGGAAGCATGTTTCCATTTTCAAAAGTTTTACCAAGTTACGAAGTGAGGTTATGCCCTCTAGTCTTAGTAAAAGTTTGAAGTTCAAAAAAGGAAGCATGTTTCCATTTTCAAAAGTTTTACCATGTTACGAAGTGAGGTTATGCCCTCTAGTCTTAGTAAAAGTTTGCAGTTCAAAAAAGGAAGCATTTTTCCATTTTCAAAAGTGTTACCAAGTTACGAAGTGAGGTTATGCACTCTAGTCTTAGTAAAAGTTTGAAGTTCAAAAAAGGAAGCATGTGTCCATTTTCAAAAGTTTTACCAAGTTACGAAGTGAGGTTATGCCCTCTAGTCTTAGTAAAAGTTTGAAGTTCAAGAAGGAAGCATTTTTCCACTTTCACAAGTTTTACCAAGTTACGAAGTGAGGTTATGCCCTCTAGTCTTAGTAAAAGTTTGAAGTTCAAAAAAGGAAGCATGTTTCCATTTTCAAAAGTTTTACCAAGTTACGAAGTGAGGTTATGCCCTCTAGTCTTAGTAAAAGTTTGAAGTTCAAAAAAGAAAGCATGTTTCCATTTTCAAAAGTTTTACCAAGTTACGAAGTGAGGTTATGCCCTCTAGTCTTAGTAAAAGTTTGAAGTTCAAAAAAGGAAGCATGTTTCCATTTTCAAAAGTTTTACCAAGTTACGCAGTGAGGTTATGCCCTCTAGTCTTAGTAAAAGTTTGAAGTTCAAAAAAGGAAGCATGTTTCCATTTTCAAAAGTTTTACAAAGTTACGCAGTGAGGTTATGCCCTCTAGTCTTAGTAAAAGTTTGAAGTTCAAAAAAGGAAGCATGTTTCCATTTTCAAAAGTTTTACCAAGTTACGAAGTGAGGTTATGCCCTCTAGTCTTAGTAAAAGTTTGAAGTTCAAAAAAGGAAGCATGTTTCCATTTTTAAAAGTTTTACCAAGTTACGAAGTGGGGTTGTTCCAAGGTTTGATCACTAAAATCAATAGCTCTGCAATCTTATTTTATTTTGTCTTGCTTTTGTTACTACTAGGCTGAATCAGCATGATCTGTTAATGAATGCTCTAGGCTATGTATACAACTTTACGTCGTTAGAAAAATTAGGAATTCCAGCAGCAGTGATAGAAACCGGCAGGTCGGAAATGTTGTGAAGTGAAAATAACATGGAACCAATCACCGAACACTCGGGGACCCCATTTGTCACAGACCTTGGGGCAGACGTTACCCCATTAATGGACACGAATTGTGTTTTATTTGAAATCCTTGATCCAAAGTAACACGCATCCCCCCAATGCCAAAACGTGACAACATGTTGGGAAATAAGTAGTGAAGCGTATACTGCGTGCTTCACGTTAAGAGAGGGAGGGAGGTGCGAAGTACGTCATACATTTTAGAATATGCGCAGTGGAAGTGTTAGAATGCAAACTAAACCCCACAGATCGTTATTGCGTCACGTTTTTCCCAATAAGTATTCCCAACTTCGTATTTCCCAACAAGTTTTGGATGAGAGACTGAGTCGCAGTTTATTGTAGTTAGTGAACACCAGAAAACAAACAAAAAACTTAAGTAATTTTTCTATTGTATGTTTGAATGTGGAGTAGGCCGAAGGTTGAAGGTTGAGTTAGTAAGTCAAGACCAACAAAATAAGTTTAGTGTCGTTATAAAGTAAGTTCACCCGTCTTTAGACTGACTGTAAGCAAGTAAAAAATAATAGTGCAGTGAGATGCCTAGCGCATCCAAGCCATCCACATATACAATTTCAATTGCTAAGGTTATCTCGGCACGGAGAAGGACAACTTTGCTGGAAAATACCTACGATTTTCCACAAGGGATGTAGGCTCGAGTGTGCATTTCCAGGGCTCTTTTCTCCCAAATGCGCAGTTAAGGCCGGGCTGAGGCCAGGATTAAGCCAGGGACATTTGGCATGTGAGACGGTCATGCTAGCCGTTGACCCACCCTGACCCTTTCTATATTGACCCGTTTAGGGCTGAAGGTTTAGTTCACAGATCGCGTCTGGAGGGCGCCATCGGTTCTAAACGTGAAATTTGAAATTTGCTGGTCGCTGATTGGCTTCTACGTACAGGACTCTTCCTCTCAGGCGAGAATTCTGTCCGACTGGACAAACAGAAACGCGACATACAACAACGACGATGGCTCCCTCCAGTAGCACGTAAATGCACTACTGCTCTTGCCCTAAGGAGAGACGTGAATTACCAGAGGCCGCACTTCATTCAAACAATCTATGCACTGCATGCAATGGTATAGAAACGCCACTCAAACACCGGCCGAGCAACAAGCGCGTGTCAAGCTCTTTAAAGGCGCTTTTTCACCTCTTCAACTCTTACATGCAGCACCGTAGAATCTTCGAGCAATATAAAGAAAACAGTGGTAAATAAAAAAAAGGAACAACACTTCGCAGTAGCGCCGCGAATTTGTATAACTGAAACGAGATCACGTGACCCACATCAGCCTATTGGATGACGGAGAATCTGGAACGTGGATGCTGTGTTTAGAATAACACTATCGAAATGGTGAACAAGCGCCTTCCAGCCCTGACCAGACTGGCTGCTTGCGGCTGCAAAGCGACGCGGGAAGGTGAAAGAAAGACGTCAAAATCGTTCGAAAAGGTAAAAAGAAGTGAACGATTGCAGCAATTTTGACCTTGTAGGCACGTAGTAACGTGTGGCTTCACGTCAAATTTTCTTCTGTCTCGTTAGGGCTTTACGTTGCGAAACATAAATTACGGTTGTAAATCGATAAAGAAAGAAAATCCACTTGCTGAAAACTGCAGCAGATGTCAGTAAATCAAGAAAATCGTACGTTTTTAGTCCTAAGAAATCTGCTTTCACACAGTGGCGGATCTGAGAATTACCGGGCCCCGCTGCGAGTTTCCATTTCGGGCTGATGTAAATTAGCAATTCTGTATGGAGGTGGTGGTGGGGGGGGGGGGAGGGTGTAAGTTTAATACCGTAATACCGAACAATTAACCGATTTATTTGTTTTTTGTCTTTATTATTATTGGATGATTTTTAACATGAAATACTGTCACGGTACAACAGGCCTACTTGAAGAAGTTTAGAAGGGGAACTACTGTGAGTTTGTTTTTCTTAATATAAAATTTTATTTATTTTTAAAAAAATTTTTTTTGGGCGCAGTCTTGCCGGGCCTGTTGTTGATCCTGCCCAGTTCCCCTCATCGCGGGGGCTGCGGGAGGCCTCAGATCCGTCACTGCTCTCACACCACTAGCTTCACTAAAGACGCCACTGTCTTTAGCTCCTGCAAGATGATCCGTTAACTGTTACAAATAGCCGCAACGGATAGCGATTTATCTTATTTATGCTTTCTAGTGTTATTACATGTTAGGAGGCGCAACGAGTGTCCAAGAGTAACACTCACTTGCATATTAGGCTAGGGCATGCCTGTATCACTGGCCGCAAAGGCAGAAATAGAAGACACACAGGCCAAGCTTCTGTTCCCTGCCACTATGTGGTGTCTCAAAATCAACTCACTTAACTCTGTAACCTTTACCTCATTTTAGATAGTTTGAGCAGTTTTGCTGTTATAGTAAGGTGGCTGGGGCCCAAAATTGATCAAATTGTTCACTTGCTGCGAAAAGCATGACGTTTTGTATGGATGCACATGAAGGGTAACTGAAAAAAATAGCATTGATAGCAGCTTTTAAAATGGCCAGGGAGGGGGAGGGAGGGGGAGTTTTTTCCCCCAAAAAACTACTTTTTTGGGTCTGTAACTCCTTAACTGACGACAAATCAAAAGCGTAATGTGAAGCAAAAACGCTCAGCAAACTCTTCTGGACAGGAAAGATTATAAACATCTTTTATGTAAAAGCAACCCTTGAACCCAAAATCATATTTAGAGTGTATCACCCTTAATTCGTGAGAACACGCCTTTTTTCAATTGGTTGTTATATGACTTTCATGTTTAAAGTGCTCTTGCAAGCCCACTAATAGCCCAAATTGGGCAAGCTTAGAATTTTCTGAAAGGTAGGGGATCTGTGCTTTCCATCAACTGTAACCGAAATTATTTAACTTACATAGGGACTGTTCTACGCCCATTTAAAGGTGAAGAAGTAACGGCATAGGAGCGAAGTGTATGGTGATTTGTTAATTCAAAGTGAGTAGCGAGCCCTCTAACAGCCCGAAATGGACTTGCTTGGGATTTTCTGAAAGGTGGGGATGTATTATTTCCTTCAATCCTAACCGATATTGTAAAACTTAGATACGAGCCGTCCTATGCCTATTTAAAGTGAAGAGGTAATAGCGTAGTGGCGAAAGCGTATGATGATTTTCGAATTCAAAGTTTTCTTGCGAGCCATCTAATTGCCCGAAATGAACACGTTTAGGATTTTCCGAAAAGCGAGTATAAATTCTTTTCGTCAATGCTAACTGAAATTGTTTTTCCTACACACAAATATAAGCATTTCAATGGCACTTTAAAATTGAAACTAGCCACTGCTCAATTATAGCTACACCTTTAAACGGGAGTAGGACGATCACTATCTAAGTCAAAAAATTTCGGGTAAGATTGATTTGACGAATAGATGCCCATACCTATTTCGGGCTCTTAGAGGATTTGCAAGAGCACTTTGAACACGAAAATCACTATAACATCCAACTGAGAAAAGGAGCACTCGTGCGAATTAGGGCGACGTACTTTTAAATGCGAATTTGGGGTTCAAGGGTTGCTTTTACATAAAAGATATATATCACCTTTCCAGTCCATACTTGTGTGCTGAAGGTTTTTGTTCCACATTACGCTTCAGATTTGTTGACGGTTAACGAGTTATAGTCGAAAAACCAGGGTTTATATTTTTTTTTTTGGGGGGGTCGCATTCTACCCCACCTCAGGGGGTTTTGAACTTGCTATCAGAGCTATTTTTTTTAGTTACCCTTCATGTGGGCATTCATACCTAACTTCATGCTTTTTACAGAAAGTGACCATTTCAACCCTCTAGCTGCCCTACTGTTAGGTTGGACATTCAAAGCAAGAAATAAAAAAATCAATGCAGGCTGGTGTGAAGAGATGCAGGCAGGTGGAAATTAAATGATACTGGTCCCAACGTATTTTTTGTGTGACTGAGACAAACACATTCTTAAAAAAATCTCAAATTCTTTAAAACAAATTTCAGTTAATGGTTTTTCTGTCTTTTAAGAAGATATCTCGAGAACACTGCCTTAACTCTGTTAAAAAATGAATACTGAGGGTTCAATGGTTTTTTTAAATTGGGGTGTCCATAGCAAAAACGAAAAATAATGCCGTTCTTTAACAATGTTAGGTGTTGAGTCTAAAATTCGGTTGGGGGGGGGGGGGAGGAATGGGCCCACCTGTATTGCCCCTATTTCCCTAACCCTACAATGTTAGTAGTTGGTTTTGGAGCAGGTTCACCGATGTGACCTAATTTGAATTATCCCACGAAAATCTGTTAACATGTGCTGTGCATTCATCAAGTGCATAAACACTGCCTTAATTCTGTTTAAAAAAAATGCCCACTGAGTGTTTACCTTGGGTTTTTAAATTGGGGGTTTCCATATTTAAATAAACCAAAAATTATACCATGTTTTAACAATGTTGGGTGTGTTGTCCAGAGTAGGAGGGGGGGTGGTGATGGATCCACCTGTATTGCTCCTATTTTCCTAACACTACAAAGTTAGAAGTTGGTTTTGGGGCAAGTTCACCATACAGTGTGACCTAATTTGAATCCTGATGGCCTATCTGTAAGACACTACAATATTTTCATTTTCACTGTGCAATTCAGTTACCCATAAAAAAAAAAAGACAAATCTGTATACGGCCATACAAACGATTATGCTTACATTTCGTTTGCAACACTTCATAAAATAAAATAAATAAATTCTTTGATAAGTTCCCTTTCCAACACTTACATGCATGCATTCCTGCTTTGACCAAGTTACACTTCAGTGGATGACAAGGAAATGGATGGTTTAACCAATACCACATTGCAGGCAACCACAAATAATTAGATGCACAATAAGCCTACCATACCTGCCTCCCCTTGGAACAATTTCTGTTAACATTGTATTTCGCAGGACTTAAATGGCGGCCTCAGGTCACATGACCTTAGTCTGTCAAGCAGGGCCTACCTAACATCATGTTGACCACTCTTGAAGCTGGAAAGCTTTAGTAGGACAAACCACTTTTGCACTACAAATCCTATCTCAAATGAAACATTTGAAAGCCATTTGAATCTATTGCCACTACACTTGGTACAGTCCACTGAAGGGAGAGTTGGAAGTTAAGACAAAGCAACTTGCCAGCACTTGCCTAAGGCAGCATACCTTCATATGCAAATCAGCCTGTGAAGTTTAGAAAATTAAGATACCACAATCTTATTGCTTTCAAGTATGTTAATGTTAGCATCCTAACTTAATCTGTTTATCTTTTAACTTACGGTAACTTAAATAAAAATACTTATAAATATATTTATAAAAGGACCTTTAGCAGTTTAATCCTTACCTGCAAACCACCATAGCTCACATTTAACCCTAACCCACAATCCCCCTTTCCTAAAATTTAATAAATACTACACAAAAAAAAAAATTACCCACACAAGGACTTGAACCCAGTCCCATCTGCATACAAAGTGAACGCTATACCCACTGAGCTACGGTGGTAGATAAAGTTAATAGAGTTGCAAGGAAAGGCTTAGTGATATAGTTGATTAATAATAAAAACTATATTTGAGTAACAGATTCCAGTCAAACTTGTAACTAATAAGCTGGTTTGGAACCTGTTAAATAAAGTACTTTTTTTTGTTGTTTAATTTCTAAAATTTTTTTCAACTTTTTTTTTCATTGGCTGTTTACTTGCTAGGGCAAAAATAGGCTTAACTGAAGTTTGCAATTAGGGTTAAATTAAGCATTCTAACTGAATTAGGCCATACACAGTCTATTGGGAAGGAGAAGGAGGCTTTTCCTAAAGCTCTGTTTGCCATAGCAACCTTAATTTAATGTGTCTATTGCACAGGACTTTCATATTTTAGCAGATTTTGACAATCAAGTACATATTCGAAGTGTCCTTTAAGAGCTATACAACGCTGTTTACTGCGTGTTGATATCACAAACCGTTCTTGAGAAATATTCGACAAATTCTGAACAAACTGGAATTTGTTCACTCTTTTTACAATAACTTTTTTCAAAATTTAACTGAATTTTACAATCAAGTACACAATTCGAAGCGTCATTTTTAGAGCAACATTACATAGTTTACTATGTGTCGATATCACAAACCGTTCTTGAGAAAACTTCGAAAAAGTCTGAAAAAACTGGAATTTTTTCGACATTTTTTCAATAACTTTTTTCAAAATTTAACTGAATTCGAAAGAGTCTAAACAAATTGAAATTTAGATAGTTTGAGAAATTTTTCTGTATGTTGACCATTGAAAGCAAGAAATAAAAAAATGTATTTTAAATTTAGCGTTTCTTTCCATTGCAGACTTCAGTTATAACCTTATACAAGAGAATTACAGCCGTACATTTTTTATCAGCCTTTAGGAATATTATTTGCGAGCTAAGTAAATGTCATACTGGAAGCATTTCGTCTTAATTTAGTGCTTGCTGAGTAATCGTGAAAGCCCACGTTTTCAATGTTCATTATAAAAAAGCGCTTCATAGTAATATTTTTTAAACTTTTAATCAATTCCTTTCTTGCAAAACATACTATCATAAACTAAACGTACATATTTCAAAAAATCAATTTCAAGGTAACACTTTGGAGAAACCTAAACTTCCCAGCTTAAAAAGATAGGAGATGCATCTGGCTGCCACCAGGGGGTCAGCATATGGTGTGCGAGCCACGGCGTCTGACTTTCTTGGCATTGGGACCTTGAGAACAAAATAGCTTACGTGACAAAGTTGGAACATTATGGTCGCCGAATGCAGCGCTGTTTCGGTTGATTCATGTTGATTTTAGTGGTCGACCGAAACCTAATTTTTCACTTTCGGCCGAAACCGAAACTACGACCGAAACCAGTTATTTAATTTCGGCCGAAACCGAATTCATTACCGAAACTTGTAATTCGGTTTCGGCCGAAACCTCTACCGAAACCGGTATATCAGTTTCGGCCGAAACCGAAACTACTACCCAAACCGGAACCAGAACCTAACCATAATAATATCAGTTTCAATAATGAGACAAAAATAAGGATAAAATAAAAAAATCATGAGTGTGTGGTTTTTCGTAGACATAGTCTAGATGGGAAGGCACAGCCCGGTTAACCTATATGTCCCGCCCAACGCTGAGCAAATCCACGTGCGCAAATCCAGGCCTCTCCCCCAAGCCTCCCCCCCCAAAAAAAAAAATATTTCCGAATTAAAAATAACTGTCTATGCGGAACTAGACTTCAAAACTTTCGCTTTCATTTTTTTTTTGGGGGGGGGGAGGGGGTTATTTTTTAAATTAATTAACCGTTAATTCGTGGCGAGGGACTAATTCCAGCGCACTGGAAAAGGGCTTTGTTCAATAGGTATAAGCTTTGCTTGAAAACGTAAAGAGAAATGAAAGCATAAATTCCGTATAGTAAAACGAAGTCACAAATATGATTAAATTTGGATTGAAAAACTTGTTTTTATTATTAGCGTGGGTATGGCAGATGAAAGCAGGATCTGTGACGGTGCCCTCTATGCGTTCCTAGGCTGCAGCCTAGTTAGACAACGGAAACTGGCGAGGTGGACCTTGGTTTCGGCTTCACCGAAACTGCAGCATAGGATTCGACCGAAACCGAAACTATAACCGAAACAAGTCAAACCAGTTTCGGCCGAAACTGAAACTGAGCTATAACTTCATGGCCGAAATCAGAACCGAAACCAAACCGAAAATTTGCCGGTTTCGGTGCCGAAACCAAAACCGAAACCGAGATTCGGTCGACCTCTAGTTGATTTAACCTGTTGCCGCTTTCTGTCAGTCGCGGGCGTGAGTGTCAGCCCAAAACAGTGGCAACTGAAATGCTTAGATCTAGACACACGCTAGTGTGTCGCCGCCAAGTAACAGTAGATCATTCCATTGTAGACATCCGATTGTTAAAAATTGATTGTTAATGATAAAAAGGCGGCTCACTAGCAGACATGTGTCTGTTAACTGTAAGCAACTAAAAGCATATTTTGGCATATTGAGGATAAATCCCAATGCGACAGAAATGTTTCAAATTGTGGAAAATGTAAGGGAAAGGGTCAGAGATAAAGAAAAACTAAAATTTAAAGGATGAGTGTCCACCAATCATAGAGAAAAAGATGCGTCAATAACGTTGTTTTTATGTTACTGTCTAGTTAGCTAGCTAGCTAGCTAATAAGATTTTTCCCATGTTAAATCCCATAGACTTTTTGCTCATGGCTAGCGTAAAATTGCGAAGGCCTACGTACCTGAATTTTTGCACACGGATGCTTGGTGATCTGAGGATGGTCCTTTTGTTGGTTTGGGGGTTGTAGGGGTCAGGACAAATGCGTGGGAGGGTTTTGAAATTTGCCACCGGCAAATTTAAATTTCGTTTCTTTTCCAAGTTGCAACCAAAGATTTTAAGCAAGAATGGCTTGAACAATCAAGACTGGTCCTTAGATTTATTGTAAAAGCCTGGACGAACTAAAAACTGAACTGTAACGAAGGACAAAATAAAGAAACATTAACGTTGCCGTGGATTGCGTAAGAATAAAGGGATGCACGTTAGATGATGGTTACGCAACAATACGAGCATACACGAGCTAATGGGTTTTTTGTTAATAACCCCCCAAAAAAATGCTGCGCATTTTGCTGTTTTAGTAACAGCAACCTTCGGGGGTTTCTGCATGACTAAATGTGAACGAAATCTTGAAAAATTAAGGGCAAGTTGCAGGGATAAACAAAACAACTGAAGGGGATGCGCTGATTGAGTGAGCGAAGCGAACGAAATCAGCGATTGTTAGTCAGTGTGTGCAAAAATGAGATTGAAGCATCCTAAACAGACGGTGTAATCTTATGTACGTTCACAGTCCTATGAAAGTTGTGATATCCACCCAAAACCAAAACTGGTAGAAAAACCCGCCAAGTTTCCAAAAACGGTCGGCCTTTGAAGGTAGTGATATCATTCCACCAGGGAAAGGCCGCCAAGGTTAATCCTATTAGCCAAGTTAATCGAACCTACTAATAGTTCGAACGTTAAATGAAAACTAGAAGATTGCTACTAGCTGTAGCAATCTTCAAGTTTTCATTTAACGTC
>JAHWFP010033911.1:0-15561 GCA_023313725.1 Lithobius niger | reverse complement strand
AAGTACCCACCCTGTAGTGCCATCTGTTAACGGGATTCGCCTTCAAATTCGGGTTGGGACACTTTTCCAACGTCTTCTAACAGATGGCGCCATTTACCAAACCTGCCATGTCGCCTTCTATTGACGGCCTTGGACAACACGTTCCGGTTATAACACTTTTTCCAAAGTCTTTGAAGAGATGGCGCCACTTACCAGACCAGCCGCACCGTTTTTGGGTTCTTTTTTTGGTATTGTTGTGGTGCCAGAGCCGTCAACAAAGTGTTAGTCGCGTGGACTGTGCCATTGTCAGCGTTTGAGCTTAAAAAAAAAAAAAACCCGTGTCTACTAAACCAGACAGCTTTAAACCAAACGACGATTGGTTCTTCGAAATTGGCAGCTTGATACGATGGAAAGGCGCATTTATTTCCAAAATGTTCACTTCCAGAAAGGAGTTGAATTGTTTTTAAGTGATCGGCAACAATCGTTGCTTGCAACAATGTCGCCATGCACGGCACAGAGGTGAATTGTTTCAAAGGATTAACTTAAACATCAGGCTACTTGCTTACTGAATGCTGGATTTCTCAGGGCTTTTTTTTAGCCTTCAGTCAAACATACGCATGCGACTTTTCCGGTGCTGCACCAAAGGGGAAATGTCACGGGGCGGCGTTTTCGGGGGGTACGGAAGAAGGTGCCAGCCAGGGCAAGTGTGTGTGGCGGCCGATGCATGCTACGAAGTGAATTGTTTCAAAGGAATAACTTAAACATGGGATTACTTGCTCACTGAATGCTGGATTTCTCAGTGATAGGGTTTTTTTTTAGCCTTCAGTCAAACATACGCCAGCGACTTTTCCGGGACTTCACCACAGGGAGAATGTCACGGGGCGACGTTTTCGGTTTTTGGGGAGGGGGAGGCGGGCAAGCGTGTATTGGGGGGGACACGTATGCAAATCCGGGCGGCAGCAGGAATGTGGGAATTGGGGGTTAAAGTATATAATTGTGCGGCGGGGGGGGGGGGGGAGGCCATATGTGGGAGCTATTCACGTGTTCGGTCTTCGGTTTGATAATTTTAAAACCAAAGACCAAACACCTGAGGTGCCAGAGGGAAGCGGAGAGATTCAGAACCCACACTATGGGGGTGCAGGAACGGGGTGCGGTAGGGGAAGGGGGAGCAGGGATGTGTGAGTGGTGGGTAGGGGGGGGTACGCAGCATGCGCACGGGCACAACTAGGAAATTATGTAATACGGAGCAGGCGGCCAAGTCACCGGCCACGCCATTTCGTCGTACAACCCCACCCTGTAGTGCCATCTGTTGACGTGATTCGCCTTAAAATTCGGGTTGGGACACTTTTCCAACGTCTTCGAACAGATGGCGCCACTTACCAAACCTCCCTTGTCGCCATCTATTGACGGCCTTGGACTACAAGTTCGGGTTATAACACTTTTTCCGAAGTCTTCGAAGAGATGGCGCCACTTACCAGACCGGCCGCACCGTTTTGGGGTTCGTTTTTTGGTATTGTTGTGGTACCAAAGCGGCCAACAAAGTTTTAGTCGCGTGGAGTGTGCCATTGTCGGCGGTTGAGCTAAAAAAAAAAAAAAAAAAAAAACCCGTGTCTACTAAACCAGACAACTTTAAACCAAACGACGATTGGTTCTTAATTTCGAGGCCCCCGATGGGCCGCGAAAATTGGCAGCCTGATACGATGGAAAGGCGCATTTATATCCTAAATGTTCACTTCCAGAAAGGAGTTGAATTGTTTTCAAATTCAAATTCTTTATTCAAGAGCCGTGACCCTCAGTCGTACGCTCTCAACAAGATTATAGAAACAAAATACAACTAAAAAACAAAAAAACAAAAAAGAAACATATTACACCAAAATCACTACTGAGCCACACTGCCCAACAATACACATCACACCCCCTGCTCCTACAACCTAACCCCTGTGTGCACACAGTAGTCCACTACCGCTTGTAGCCTAGACCTGGCTGCAACGGCAGACACACACTCCAGGAGAAGCTGGAAAGTCGGATGGGAAACCATCCACCTTGACAACACTCGACGTTCCCTGACATACCGTCTACAAACTAAAAGGAAATGCTGCGGTGTTTCGTCTACCCCACATACACAACACAGTGGAGAACCTACCCAACCCAATCTATGTTGGTGTGCCCGTAACAATGTGTGACCAATGCGTAGTCGACTCAAGAGACAGGCCTTCCAACGCGGGAACCCATTAAGCACCGACCGTTGATCACATTTCGGGTGAATTGCAAACAAACCCCTCCCAGATGGCGCCTGTCGCCACTGCTGCTCCCATTCCTGCCGAAGCCACTCACGGACGAGTTGCCTCCTGAATTTCACCGACAAGACCAAACCCACTTCTTCCACCCCTCCAACTACTGCTTCCTTAGCCAACATATCCGCCATCTCGTTCCCCTCAATCCCCGAGTGGCCCCGCACCCACCGGACGACAACACTCCCCAACTGAGATGCCAGCCAGAGTTTCCAGACAACAGTAAAAACCAGAGGATCCCCTACCTCCAGATGGTCGATTGCCCGCCTCAGCAAACCGATTCCCGCCTGTGAATCCGTCACAATGGCAAAAGATGGAAGCTGCAGGTCCAAAGCTACATCCAATGCTACTGACATGGCTGCAAGTTCACATACCGCGCTTGACGCCACCGAGGTCAGATGACGCTTCACACACAACTTCAGAGATGGTATCACTACCCCCACCCCACCCTCTCGCTCAACCCTCTGAAACGAAGCGTCACAATAGACCTCACACTCCGCATGTCCCGGAGTAAACACTCGCGCAACTCCTGGACACCACGCCCACGGACTAACAGGACACACGCGCTGAACATCCCATAGCCTAAGGTGAAATGCTTCTTGTAGAAGCAACACACCATGTCCCGCGGCACCTAACATGCCGCACACTCTACTATCAAGGCTCCTATAGTCATGGAGGATCCTCCCAACCGGGTCGTCTCCGCCACGACTAATATTCCGCATACATAGAAGGACCAACAGCTCCTTCGCACGGGAGCGCAGTGGGGGCTCGCCACACTCTACCCAAAGCGCTTCAACAGGAGAAGACACCAAACAACCAGATACAATCCGCAGGCACTTATTGATAACGACCTGCAGCGCCGTCACATGACGTCGTACTGAGCAGAGAAAGGGCAGGTGGTAGTCTAGTACCGAACGCACAAAGCCTCTAAACATCGACAGCAGGGCACCTCTGCAGACAGTCTTACTCCGTGCTAACACACGCAATATAGAGCATCTTGCCCTGACCCTAACACGAAGAGCGCTCACATGGCCGTTCCATTCAAGGCGTGCATCAAGAACTACTCCGAGATAACGCACCGTAGGTGTCTGCTGCACGACAACACCATTGACAACAACAGAGGCAGGTGCACGGCTCCTTGCTCTCGTACGAACAAAAACAACCAGCTCAGTTTTCGCTGGAGCAAGTTGCAAACCCCTGTCAGCAAGACGCGCAACAGCCAAATCCAGAGCCGCCTGTACGTGAGGCAGTACTTCTGACACAGACGGACCCACAAACCACATCGCAACATCGTCTGCATAACAGACAATGTTAGCAGACAGACTGAGCTCCTGCAGCACATCATTGATCGCAACGGCAAACAACAACGGACTCAAACAGGAACCCTGCGGTAGGCCCCTGTCCGAGACAGCCTCAAAAGACCAGAAACCATCAACCCGCGTCACGAACCGCCGCTCCCCTAACAGAGCAACAATAGCAGCCGTCAGGCATCCACCAACACCCATAGCCTCGACGGCGACAATCGTTGCATGCAACAATGACGCAATGTACGGTACCGATGTGAATTGTTTCAAAGGATTAACATAAACGTTGGGTTACTTGCTTACTGAATGCTGGATTTCTCAGGGCTTTTTTTTAGCCTTCAGTCAAACATACGCATGCGACTTTTCAGGGGCTGCACCAAAGGGGAAATGTCACGGGGCGGTGTTTTCGGAGGGTGCGGGAGAGGGCGCTAGGGCATGTGTGTATGGCGGGCAATGCACGGTACCGAAGTGAATTGTATCAAAGGATTAACTTAAACATGGGATTAAACATGCTTATTAAATGCTGGATTTCTCAGTGATAGGTTTTTTTTTAGCCTTCAGTCAAACCGTCACACACCAGCGACTTTTCCGGGGCTGCACCAAAGGGAGAATGTCACGGGGCGACGTTTTTGGGGAGGGGAAGGCGTGTATGGGGGGGACACGTATGCGAATCCGGAAGGCGGCAGGAATGTGGGGATTGGGGGTTAAAGTAATTGTGGGGGAGAGGGTTTGTGTGGGAGCCATTCACATGTTCGGTCTTCGGTTTGATAAATTTAAAACCAAAGACCAAACACCTTGAGGGAGGCTGGGGGGGGGGGGAGCGCAGCATGCTCACGGGCACAACTAGTACCTAATATTTTGCATCTTGATACTTGTTTCCCATATTGGCTACGTATTCAAATACGTGCAAACGTTTTTCAAAAGGGCTCTGGGGCTGAAGCTCCCCCCTCCCACCGGGCCCCTTTTATTTAGCCTTTTGCCCTTTTGGTACATAGAATCGTGAAGAATATCCATAAAAGAAAGAAAATTTAAATAAAGGTTTTTCAAAGGCTTTTCAAGGATCCGTAACACTCATTAGGCAAAGTAAGGCACGTGTTCCCAAACAAAATAATTCCCAAAATATGTTATGAGAGCACATTTTTTTGATGTTCTGCCGACGCCCTTAGTTTTTCATTGTTCCCCACATTCCTCGTAATGTCCATCGAATCTGTTAAAAAAGTTAAGGTTAAAACCGGTATTTTTTGTTGGGGGTGGGGGCATTGCAGCATTTTTTCTGTTCTTTTTTTTCATTTGCATTGTGTTAAAAAGTGAAACTGGTGCAAAAACAAAACAAAAAAATACGAAAAAAAATCAAGTCGCCGCCGAGAAATTATCTGTACAGCACACCTCTCAGGCTGTGGTTGCACGCTCGACTGTGTAGCACCCTTGACCGTGGCCGGTCCGACAGCTCACGTGTTTCCAAAATTTGTTCGTTTTTGTTTAAAAAAAAATGTCCGCAGTTGTTGCAGAGATACTACACTTATAAGTATAGTGTCTCTGGTTGCAATAACTTGTTGGCACTAAGAAGAGTCAAGTTTAGATAGACGTCCAACGAATACTATCTGGTCGGCTCTCTGGTTGCCATTGGCAACAAACATTTAAATGGAGGTAAGAGAAGTTTCACTTTCGTCAAGGCTATCTACACCTCTCTAGAGCCTTGCTTTCGTACACTTGCAGCTTCCTTTCAGAGATTATATTATTGAAGTTGTGGCTTATTTAGAATGGATAGTTTTCATCACAGTTCATCTTTATTTTATTGTCAACGTTGGAAGTGCCTTCTTGCTGCTTAATTGTCTTATCTGTTTGTTTAACTCGGTTGTCATGGATACGGCGGCACCAAGGTCTCCGTTTTATCGACGCCGCAACTATTCACTGATACGTATACGTAGGTAACTAGACTTCACTCAGCTCAACGCAATGGAATCCAGTGCTTCGTTTATTGACATAGCTGCGCGTTCTTTATGGTGCTAAACTACAATAAAAGTGTAAATTTCTATGTAATATAAAAAAAAAATATTTTTTTACAAATAGTCTAACGTATTCCTGGGGGTGCATTAAATGCTTTCCTCCAAGATTAGATATGGATATTAAATTTGATGTCCATCTCCCACGCCGAATTTGATTTTGTGTAAGAGGTGTGCGCCGTCATACATTTTTCGGCGGCACGTATAACGAAGATCGCTTTCCCTGTTGCTGGTCACAATTGATGATGAATACTCCTTTGCAGATGGTATAAAATACTGTTTAATTTCTCTAATGTTGGTACATAGACTGTTACTCAAACAAAACACCGCGCTTCTGTCTTTGTTCCTCTGTCAAGCTATATATAGGCCTAGATATCTAATGTACGAGATTATCATTTGATTCTAGCGCTAATGAATGAAATACTGCTAAACTGATTTGTCACCAAAAATCTTGTCACTGCAATCACTATGCAACTCCTTGCAAGTAACCCTTTGAAATGATGAGGTTACGGTCCCCCTACGCAGCAGCAACACTGCTACTTCCCTACTCTACAAAGGCACTGTCGACCTCGCCGAATCACTTTTTATTTTTTTTAAATTTTGATTCTGATTTTGATTTTGATTTCTTTCCTTCTTTTCTTACACCGACTCAAATGCATGCCACGGCTCTTAGCATCTTAGCCCTGTTCGTGTCATTCCGTCGCAATCGTTTGTATATAATAATAATAATAATAATAATAATAATAATAATAATAATAATAATAATACTTTATTTCAAATTACTACAATGTAATTCTCGAAGTTACAATGAAAAAGTGCAACTTGTGTGAGTATGACATTTTCAATCCTTTTCAATCAATATTGCATTATTCTTATTATTCTTACAGGAAGCTCGATCAATGTGGTCACAATCAAGGACAAAACTAATAATCTAAAATTTATAGTACATGTTTTATGTTATACTTAATTCATTTGCTAATATTTTCGATAGTAAATTCTTTTTAAATTCATTTAGTGTTAAGTAATGAAGCATATTCTCTGGCAGTTGATTATATAGTTTTGGAATATACCATTCCTTTCTTCTCTTTCCATATTGATTTTTTCCATGTTGGAATTTTGAATTTCTCATTTATTCCTCTTATTCTCGTTAATGCATTAGTTGATTTCTTGTATTTATTACTAAAATAATTTTTTGTTAAGATAATAAAGTTTTTTAACTCTTTTATTTTCAATATTTTGTTTTCTTTAAACAGTGTCAAGGTTTTTTTATTTTTTATTATTGATTTGTCGGCAAACATCACTTTTACTAATTTATTTTGTGTTTTTTGCAGTTTGTTTATTAAATATTCTGGTGCATGTCCATATATTTCTAGTCCATATCTTATATTGCTATTTATCCATGCTTCATACGTAGTTTTTTTTTGCTTATTATCCAATATATTTCTAACTTGATAAACTTTTGGTATGATATGTCTTAATTTTTTAATTAACCCTGTAATGTGTTGTTTGAAGTTCCAATGTTTATCAATTTCAATTCCTAGATATTTAGTTGAATATTTTTTCTCCAGTTTCACACATTTCTCATTACATCCTTCATTATTGTTATTAATTAAGTTTTTGCAATCCCCATAATGCTTTTTAATCCAAATTTCTTTTTTGGGTTTCATTTTAGGCACAGTAATGTCCATTTGTATTGTTTTTTCTTTGCTGATGAACAATTCATTTTCCACAAAGTAATCATTTAAAATATAATAATAATAATAATAATAATAATAATAACAAATTTATTGCTCCAGAAAAGCAAATGGTAAGAGAGGGTTTCAAGAAACCACTTATGACTTACCAGCCATTAAAAACAAGAAAAATAAACAAAACAATCAGTACAATGATACTACGTCGAATATGTAGACTTAAAAGTATATAAAACTAAAACTTCTACAATTCAAAATACAAAACAGAAAGGCCAACGTGCAGCGTCCAATCACAATCAAATCAGTCTTTCATTCACGGACAAAATTCGGGGCAGAGTAAGTGTGCTTTCAGACTATGGTCATTTAATAATTTTTTTAAGATGTAGAGTGATGGTGCCAAGACTATATTTTCACTAAGGGAATTCCAAACCGGTGCGATTCGAATGGAGAAAAAAGCCTTCCTACACCCCAGTTTAAATTTTGGAATAATCAGCTTCAATTTGTGTCCATGTGTACGCGTATCAGTGTTGATTTCAAAGAACGAAAGGGCGAGCGATAAGTTATAATGTAAAATTTTATAAGTAAGAATTAGATCCGCCTTTAATCTGCGTAATTCGAGAGAGTCCAAATCTAAGAGTTTCAACCGTTGTGCATATGGTTTTTTATTAAGCCCCAGCAAGGATTTAGTGTATCGCCTCTGAACCGACTCGATTTGGTCAATATCCTTCAGTAAACTCGGTGACCAAACTTGGCTAGCATACTCAAGAAGTGGTCAAACATAAACTTTGTACGCCCAAAATTTGGTATCCAAATTGCCCGATGTAAAGCATCGTTTTACAATAACAGAACTACGGTTAGCCATCATAGTGATATGGTGACAATGGGTGAGGTCTTGAGGTCTTGTTGAAACCAAACTCCGAGATCTTTAACGCGTGTAACAGATAACAAGTCCTTCGTACCAAGAATGTAATTATGATATTCAGATTTATTTCCCACACTGAAGCTCACACATTTTTCGTTAGAAAGCGGCAATTGCCACTTAACAGCCCAATCATTGACATTATCGATTTCTTGTTGAAGCCTCATGCAGTCATAATTATTTATAATAGAAGTGTGTAATTTCAAATCGTCGGCAAATTTTTCCTGGTTCAAAACTTCACTTATGCTGGTGACATTATTCAGGAAAAGGATAAATAGTAGTGGGCCGAGGACTGATCCTTGCGGGACCCCACTGATTACGTTGGCTTCATCAGAAAGTGCTGAATCAATCATCACTCGTTGGGAGCGATTACAAATGAAAGCCTTTATCCATTGCAGTAACTCGCCTTCGAATCCATAAAATTCTAAACTGTGAAGTAGTTTCGAGTGGACCACCGATTCGAAAGCTTTTTTAAAATCGAACAGAATTATGTCTGTATTAATCCCGAGGTCCCTAGCTTCGGTCCATTTATCAAGCGCTGATGACAACTGGTGCACTGCTGAGCGACCTTCACGAAATCCAAATTGGTCATCTTTAAGTATATTGCATTGATTAACATGTAGTAACATTACGTTGCGAATGATGGATTCCATTATTTTGCAAGGAACAGAAGTCAGGGATATGGGTCGGTAGTTTTTTAAGTCTGTTGGATTACCCTTTTTGAAGATTGGCACAACAATTGCTGTCGACCAGATTTTTGGAATTTTTCCTGTTGAAAATGATAGTGAAAAAATTATTTTTAGAGGCAATGCAATTTGGGTACAGATTTGTTTATAAAAGAAAGTCGAAAAACCTTCAGGCCCAATTGCGTGACTTGGTTTCAAGTGATCCGAGGTAGAAATGACATCCGCTTGATTGAAGAGGACGTGTCGACATGTTTTCTTATTGTTGTAATTGAGTGTAGCCATTAAATTTGGAAGGTGTTCATTATCAATCACCCCATTTTTAGAAAATTCTAAGTTTAGACCTGTTGCCTTTTCCTTCGGATCATTAAGTAAGGTATCGTTTACTCTTGATGGAGGAATAGTTCTTGACGAATTTGTTTTCTGGCGATAAAAACGAAACAAAGCGGACAGATTTCCCTCTTCTAAAGTCTTTTTTTCTCTGAGGTAATGTAAATTTTTAACGCAAGCAGAATATTTTTTTTTTTATAATTGTTAAAAATTAGTTTATTTTGCTCGGAACGGTCGGAAGTGTACATCTTCCAAGCACTACGTTTTTTCCTTTCGAGGACCCCAAGTTCTGTGGAGTGTACTTTGTAAAGTTTCGCTTTTTTTTTCGAGGTTCTAGTACAGTCATTAGTAAAATTACGAATAATAGATAGGAAGTGGTCCCATGCTTCATTTACCTGTGTAAAGGGTTTTAACTCATATTCCCAATCAAGTGTATTTAGTTTGATACGAAGTTGGTTGAAGTCAACGTGTTGATTATAATTGTTATGCACAATCGAAAGATTATGATGGAGTTTAAACGAGATCATATTATGGTCACCCTAGTCCAGGAATGGTATTCATGTCGTATATTGCGCGGTCATCATCTGTCAAAATTACGTCAAGAATATTCCTATCCCTAGTCGTCTTAGTAACCAACTGGCGAAACCCGTAGTTCGTAATTAAGTTTAGAAATTTATTATGAAAACGGTTTGTCGCAGCTCCTACTGTCCAGTCAACAGTCGACAGATTTAGGTCCCCTAATACAATATTAGAGTATTCCGTGGCGATGGCCGAGTTAATAAACGCCCCCATTTTATCAATTTGATCTTCATTCTCTCCGTTGGGGATATAACAAACAATACAGTTTAATTTAAAGGGTGCTAATTGTACCTTCATTGCCTCTGCCTCGTCACCGACTAGGTTGACACCAACACCCAATCCTTTTCTGAAAACAACCGCAATTCCACCAGCCCTAGTTCCCATGTCTCTTCTCACTATATCGTAAGGATTGCCATTAATCACCATAGCATCTGTTACCGATGAATTTAGCCAACTTTCGGTAACAAACAAAATGTCGTACTGGTCAGCCATAAGAAGATTGTGAAATTCGAATCAGATTAGCAACTAGGCTTCGTGTATTTAAAAGAAGGCAGGTTAGATTCCTAGTTAACTTACAATTATCAGATTTAGTTACATTATGTGTTGCATTTGCGATATACGAGTCATTTGCACCAATAAAGTGGTGCAGAGGACGTGGTGTCGGGTTGGTGTAATGACCGGTAAACGTCCCTTTACACTTATTTAGTTTTCCAACTGGTCTTCACTTGCAGATTTGTTTTGTCGATCTGATAAAATCTTTCTCATTTCAGAGGATAACACTTTTTTCCCTTCCTTTGTAAGATGGATTCAATCCCACGACATCAAACCCCTGTTTGTCATTATATGATTATCAATACATACAAAGTTAGCCCCCTTGTCCACACAAAGTTGTCTAAGTAGCTCATTTGTTGCGATAACTTCCTTATCTTCGCGGGACCCAATACGTTTCAAGCGTGGAAAGAGGTTAATAAAGGAAAGTTTCGCACTTGAATTCAAACCTTTAACCATCGATAATGCTTCAGCCAGCATGCCAACAATTGTTTGTGGGGTATCAATCATAATGTTGTTTGTGCCTGCACAGATGACCACGTGGGTCCCTGGTCCACTATCTTCCAAGAATATTGGGATTTTTTTCAAAAGGTGTTGCACTACGCAACCTGGGACCGTCCAGGTTTTTGACTTACGATTGTTGTTCGTTCGTAATGAGCGAACGTTTGAATCTCCAATAATCACAACTGGGTTTCTGTCATTCCAGTTAAAGCGGTTCGTTGCCTGCCTGTTGGTGAAATGATATGGGGTTGTATTTATTTAACCTTGCGATAGCATCTCTGTTATTTACATTGGTTCCCTTAACTTTAGACTGCGAGGGTTTTTGGGTATCAGCATGCTGGTTTCCATTTTCTCCTCCTCCCCCCTTGGCTGGCCTACGTTTCCGACGCACAGTGACAGTTTCCGGCAGAACAAAACTTGGAGCTCTAGTATGGTTAGTATTGTCTACTGTATTGCAGAGCCGCACCTCCGAAGTTCCTGTTGGTTGGATTTTTACGTCCGGTTCCCCCTTACATTCTTCTTCCGAACATGTTCAACATGTGACGACAGTAATTCTGGGGATCCATTAGAGTCAGTTGCAAGGTACGACTTGACAGTAAATGTCAGATCTTTACTTAGTGGCTCGCCAGACGTTTCATTATCAGTCTTAACAAAATATGGGTTATGTTTACTATTTTTCAGGTGTCCGTCTGCCAATTTTGTTACTATTTGCTCGACTTCTTGTGTCACGATTCTTTCTAAGTTATTGAATCGGTGGTGAATTGTCTCTTCGAGTCTACGGTGAAGAGTTTCAACTTTTTGATTTAATTGGGATTTCAAATTCGTTGATAATGTCTCAAGCTTTAGATGTAAATTCAACAGGTCACTTTCTTTGGTAAAATGTGCGAATTTCGTTAGCAAGTCACATGAATTAAGTTGCATTTTCTCGAGTTTTTTTATTTATGTCATGTAGATCGATATCCTTCTCCAGTTGTGAAGTATCGAGTGCCGTCTTGAGATGTCGAACTGAGTTAAGAAAATATTCATCCTTGGAATTCTGTGAAGATTGGTCATTAGAATCATCGCATAGTTGATCACGAATTGGCGTTTCAGTTAACGGTAAATCTGAAGTGTCATAGTACATCGTATCTCTTCTTTTCACCCTTGTATGAACTGCATCACTCTTAAGTGGACTGTGCAGATCCATATTTTACTGTTCGAGTATTTAGGGCTGCCCGATAACGAAAAATGTAGTAAAATCTGGAACAAACCTTGAAAAACACACCACACGAAGGACAGCACACAAACCTCAAAATCAAAAAAAAAAAAAAAAAAAAAAAACCAGCGAAGGCAAGATTCGAACCAGCTTAAGACGTTAACCAAGATGGCCGCGCCCAGCAAGAATTATCAACAAAAACTTCAAATGTGAATTGCTCCGTCTCCAGTACAGCCCGGACAACGAATCCCTCACAGTGACACTCTAGGACAACTCATAAACGCACATACCAAAGTGTATTTCGTAGCAACGAATCCTTCCGTGGAAAACCAGACGAAACACGGACCACAAACATCCTCACACGGACCTCACACCAAAATTACTCGCTTACTACGAATATGACATCGACTGTCGTGTTAAAGTGGCACTATCACCGATTGAAAGCAGACGAATTCTGACAACATCTAGCGCTGTGTAGTACCATCTAGCGTTTGCTTGCACCAACCGAAGGTATGCAGAACGGCATTTCTTTTAACGAAACAAACAAGCCACGACATCCTTAATTATTAAGTGAAAATTTGGTTCATCCTCGTGCATCTGCGAGCAAGCAATAAAAGTTAACAATATCAACGTCGCTAGATGGCGCCACGGTATTTTCGTTCGCATTTCAATCGGTGATAGTGCCACTTTAAATCCCATGGCACATCATTCCCACTCCGGTATAACTAGGAGGATCATCGCGTTGAGATATTCCTGCAATTCGATCGGGAGGTCACAGATGGGTCGAATGCAGTGGAATTCGAGCCGCAAGGAGATTATTTGAATGGGAGGGGCTGCCAGTCCGTTGGCTTTGGTCATCGGTGTGAGCCATTTCAGCGGCCCAAGCGTGGTTAATATGGCATGTACAGTAGCGTAACTACTCTAGGTGGGGCCGGTGTCAAATTAGCCATTGAAGCCGCCTTTCCTTAATGAGCAGGATGGCTCATAAAAAACGCTCGAGGTGAAAAATTTCTAAGTTCATACTTTATTTCTAATTATTTTTTTATTTTTGTTATAGGTCTAGTGAAAATAGGGACCACTTTGTCGTACTCCAGTTAAATGATCCCATTTTCACTTTTTTTTAAACTTATAAAAATGTTTATAGAATTTTTTCAGCTCGTGCGTTTTTTATGGACCACCATATTTTTTTAATGATAGGGGATGGATATGAACGGGGAGGCTCGAAATTCATTTTTTTACATATAGTTTATATCAAATTAAATAAAACTTGTGTACTACAAAAGAGCATTTTTTCAATCTAAATAATTTCTTTTCTTTCGTGGGGCCCACCCTAAGGCTGGGGGGCCGGTGGCATTCTGCCACCCTTGTCACCCTGTAGCTATGCCTCTGGGCATGTACCTCTTCGTCGGGGAGGCGATCGCTTCCTCTCCGGTCGCTTCCTAGGTCTCCACCCAGGCGGTTGACACCTTGTCCCACTGCAAAGCTCCTTGCTTGATCGGCGTTGAGCCTTTGTCTCGGGGCGGCAAGACGTTGAAAACTGTTTGTAGAAATATGTTTTACAAATCCAAACCGGGACGTGCACTGTCTTGTTAGGGTCCACCGGTTGATGAGCGTCTTTTATGCCGCATTCAGTGTGCAAAGCCCTTTCCCCGCTGCCGACGCCATTATCCAGCTCGTTGCTTGGGCCATGTTTTGTAGCACTCCCTCGGCCAACGCATGGTGGCCCCTGCCTCAGGGAACTACGCTGTGAGGGAATAGGTCCACACGATGAGTCTGGGGACGATGTCATTCGACGTCTCTCGGCGTGTTTATCCTTTACTCTGGTTGCTAATTCTACATCTGCTAATTCGCTGCTCCAAGGTGTCGGCGAAATGGTCGTCTGCAACAGGATACACAATGGTGTCGTTGCCGCCCACGGCCTCACCTGCCATCAACAGTTCGTCCTGGCTAATGTCTTCGCTGCTGTCTGGTCCACTGACTTCTAGTGCCTTTTTTTAACGAGGATCGCTGTCCCTGTTGCTAGTCGTAATTGATGATGAGTACTCCTTGGCAGATGGTATAAAATACTGTTTAATTCCTCTAGTTACGGTACATAGACTGTTACTTGAGCAGGATGCAGCGCTTCTGTCATTGTTCCTCTCTCAAGCTTCTCTCTCACCAACCTCGCTATACGCAAGGTGCGCCCCATTCGATCGTCTTCTACTCGACCCAGGATTGAGTCAATCCACCTTACACTAGATACGCATATTAGATATGTGTATTAGCTTAGATATGCATCTCCCATGCCAAATTTGATTTTGCGCCAAGAGGTGTTCGTCGTCATACATTTTTCGGCTTCAGGGCATATTAATTTGTTTTCGTGGCAACATAAATCGGATATTCAGAAGGCAGCGGCTACTTACAAACAACAATTTTTAGATATGGGCGTTAGCAGCGTTCCCGCAGATATAAACCTGAATTTTTGTCTTCATTTGTTCAAAAAGAAAAAAAAAAGGGTTTAAAGGGTTAACGAGCGTTAACCACTCCTGGTCATCTGCCCGAAGCCCTAAGGCCCTATGTCTGCAACAGCCAGATTCCCAGGCGGTCACCCACCCAAGTATAAGTAAAAAGAATTCTATTTATAAACAGTGCAGATCACAACGTTAAAAGTTTTGATTGTTATGAAACTGATGACTACTTCATTATTATTGACTAATTATTATTTTCAATTCAGATTTTGTAATGATACTTAGTACAGCCTTGTTAAAAAATAGTTATAAAATTCTCTGTGGCGGCGGTGGAAGTAACCTTTATCAACGGTGGCGCATGAGGCATCTGCTATTTGGCCGGTGTGGCAGCGCACACCTAGTTAGCACTTAGTTATTGAAAACAGGGAGCTGTAACTTACAATCACAACATAACGTCACAGAAGGGTTATTAGATCAAACAGGTCACCGCTTGACCGAGGATCACAGACAACATGGCGCTGGTAAGCGTGGTCCACAGTGGAGTTCAAATATGCCGGGAAATAAACAGTGCGCTGTCGCAAACTGCCAAACAATTTGTGGTATTTTTACAACCGCATATGGCAAATGTTAGCCAACACAATTTACCTTCATGAAATTTGCTCTTCCTCGCTATCCTTAGTGTTGTTTGCCGACCATTTTTTAAGCTCAAGTTCCAATGGGTCGTCGGACGAAAGTCTAACTGGAAAATCGTCTAATGGAATAATTGTCTAATATCTGTCTAAATAAAAAATCTGGAAAATCATCGAACCGGAATTTCGTATAATGGATAAGCGTATAATGAATAAACGCTAACTGGACAATAATATAGCTGATAACGTCTGAACAATAATATATCTGCGGTTTCTGATGTTGTATGTATAGCCGCAGCTAGCGCGAGCGAGGCAGGGACATTAGACGATTTTCCATTATACGAATTTCGTGTTAGACGATTTTCCGTTATATTGTATACGTTCTTCCAATTATGCGATTTTCCAGTTAGACAATTACCCCTTGCCCCGTTCCAATAGTGGCTTATTAGGACACATAAAAC
>JAHWFP010033910.1:2323-12542 GCA_023313725.1 Lithobius niger | reverse complement strand
GAAACGTAAGTGCATAAAAGTGGTCTACTGTACTACGGTATTTCTAGTGTGTGGTTTTCGCTGTTGGCTTATTTCCATTTTACTCTTATACTTTTATTAGCAATTATATGTTATAATCCTCGAAGCTCCATGGAATAGCTGATGCGAGTTCCAGGTTACATCGTATTCCGAAAATTACATCACTAGTCAACAATCCTCATCAATGTCGGTCGCCACTCGCCACTCAGATTTATAAATAAGGGCTATATGACTGGATTTTCTGCATTAATACTGGAGTTTAAGAAAATTGCAAAATTTCGTTATTGCATAAATTAGAGAAACTTGCGTCATCGTCATCCAAGACGTATTTGGCATGTGGCGAGTAGAAATTGTGAAATGGCGAGTGCTTTGTAAGGTCTACTGGCCAAGTGGCGACTGCTACTAGATTGACATTCGGAAGGGTTGCTAGTCAACACTAAGCGATACGTTGTCGTTATCTCAATTTGTATTACATACATGTTATATAGTTCATGATGGCCTAACACATTAAGTTCACTTAATTATCCACAATAGTTACAACGATTTAATTCTATATTTCTCTTACTAAATTTTCTTTAAATACTATTTTAGATATTTTAAGTTTTGGTATTGCAACATACATTTTGGTAATTCACGAATTACCAAACGAGATATATAAAAGTTTTGGTGTACAATAATACCCTAACAAAAAGTGATAAAGCTATTGAAATACTTTTTGGGAAACTTTTGCAGTAAAAGAACTAGTGAAATGTATAAAGAACTGAAATTATTAACATTTAAGCCAACTATGTTGTATAACTGACGAAAAATTGCGTTAAGGATCACTTTAAATATCCGTTCACAGAAGTCTGCGAAATAATAACAACTGTTTGCAAATTCCAAATTCATAAAAAATCGTAAGGTAAACGTCGCTTTTCATACCAGGTTCCATTTCAATTTAACAAATTTCCAAGGAATGTAAGAAAACTGCAGACTAGTTACAAAGCCCCAAAAAAAAATTATAAACTGGTTTTGTAGACCCAAGGAATGCTAACTGATTAAAAATATTACGGCGTATTTTATCTTTATTCTATTTTATTTATCCATTATTTTTAAATATGAATGGCTTGTTTTCAAAAACATAAAAATGTAACCTGTTATGCAAATGTATTGTAAGCTTTCTTGTGTAATATGTATTCAACTTCGTATATTGTTTGCTTTCTGAATACATAATAATAAAAAAATAATAATTTATAAGATTGGTAACAAGGCTCGAATTTTCCAAAGACATTTGTGTGAGCAACAACCAAATGTATTACATAACATTAATTCTAATGTTTCGTATGTTTTTACGTACAGGCCTATTTGTATATTGCACATTAATATACATTTTACAATTATTACACAGTTTTAAATTACTACAATACGTAACTTTACATAATCATCACTTAGGTGTTTAAAGTTCCGATGTTTTTAGTATTTTGTTAGTTATGTTTTTATTTCGACATTTAATTATCCTTTATTTTGAGAGTTCAGCATTTTCTTGTTTAAAATATACTATTGTCTGTTACTAATTCCGTAAGCTTTTCTCCACACCGGTATTTTAAAACTCTTTTTCTTAGTCGTTCGTATTCCTTTATTTTTTCATAGTTTTTATATGCATTTACATAATTCATTAAGATAATTACATAATCTCGTAACTATTGTTATTTTAATATAATTTTTTACGTGTCTTTAGTTTTTTAATAATAATAATAATACTTTAATACATGAAATGACTCGAAGTTTAGAAGAAAACTTGTTTGAGTCAACAAATTATAACATTTAAACAATTGTACAAGTATTATTTCCAACGACCAGAGACGTCTGTAATTAGTTTATAATAACAAATATACATTAAAATATATAGCCTACAATTAAAAATTCATAAAATTCATTTACACAATGAGTTTCTAAAAAGCATAACGGCTTTTAAAGTGTCATAAATAGAAAAGAACTAACTAAAGTACATTAGCAGACAGTTATTTGTCATAATTATTTACTAAAACTTGTTAAAATTTTCTGTAACATTTCAATATTTGGATAATGCAGTATTTTATGGGGCAATTTGTTAAAGATCGTTGGCATGTACCATTTTTTTATTTCTTTTCCCGTACATGATTATCCATAATGGTATCTCACATCTTTGTGTCTTAGTTATAAGTTTTGCTTTTTTTTTCAATCTATAAGTTTTATGAATATTTATGTAGTAATTTATTTTAATTACCACATAGTCTTGCAATTGTAAAACTTTAAATATAACATTTTCCCTGTATATTTCACTGTAGGTTTATTATTGCTTTTAAATAGAACTTTTACAATTTTATTTTGTATCTTTTGTAATCTCTCTATCATGAAGTCTATTGCAAATCAAAAAAATTATAGACTGTATGTTAACTGGCTTTCAATCCATGATGCATATATAATTTTTTTTTTTTTGGGCTGAGAATATCTTTGATTTGGTAGTTTTGGTAATATCTGTCATAGTAACAATAACCATCTGTCGCAATAATTATAATAATAAATTATTACGCCAAGGTCGCTATTATAGCCGATAATTTATTCCTCTCACGTTAGAGAAAAACAAACATGTAAATTTAAGAACACGCTGAATTTAAGAACAGAAATAAACACAAAAATCGTACAAACCTACCTGTTGCGCATAAACACGGAAATGGGACGGTTCCTCCAAATGTTGGGCGGGGAGAGGGAGTCGATCCCGGTCGCTTCCAAGTTGCCGAAGTTTTTCAAAAAACGCAAATATTTTCACTACCGTCTTTCAAACGGCGCACCACACACTCACCAATTCACAGGAACGGTCGATGCACACAACGCGTATTTGAAAATTCGGTCACTTTTTAAAAAGTCCAACAACGGTTCAACGTTTTACACAAAAATTCGGCAATAAATCCTGAGGTTTGGAGTTGAACTGCGCTCACGGAGTTGGTTGCACACCTGTGCGGCGCTGAGTCCTCAATCACTGCTTCTCCACCACGTGGTCGACGCGGTAAAAGCGCGAGCGTTGTATGGTAGGCAGGCACCGGGACACAAGGTTAGTTCGGTAATTCACCGCTAGTGGGTAGGGGAGAGAGTGGGAGGGCGGTGGATTCGGAAATATGAGGGGTGGTGACTAATCGTTGAGGATATCCCGGATGTATGTCCGTACGATGATCTTGACACAGTTTAGGCCTATTTTGTTTTTAAATTGTTTAGATTTTTGTGTGTGGTGGTGGTTGAACTGTCGATGAAAATGGGATTTTAAAAAACTTGTTTATTATAATATATAATAATATATAATATTATTATTATATATATTTTTTTAATTTGAAGTATAGGGAGGTCCAAATTCTTTTTAGACTGAAATTACTTGGCGTTCCTTTAATGTCAAGATAATTACGGCAGTGGTGTTACGTAAATTGGATTTAAGTAATTAAAAAATAATAATAACAATAACCCGTAGGCCACTGTGAATTTTAATGTTCTCTAAATTGATTCGAAAAATTGATTTTCGTCAAGTGTGTTGCGATCGAAGATATTGAAGGTTGAGGACTTTAAAGTTTGAACTGTGCGTAGGATTTTAAAATTGAATTATTTTCTCCTGTCAAACTATCACGGAAACTGGGTATTTGGTTTACACAGTGTTCATCATATCAACGACCAGAGAGAGGAACAAAGTCAGTCAAAATTTCACAGTCGAATCAAATAAAACTGTTTGCTACAAACACCTGCGACAATGTGTACGACACTTGTGCGAACTGTCAGTGTATCGTCATAAGATACGTACAAAATGGTGGATCCAAAATGGTCGATCCAAAATGGCTGCTCCAATACGGCTTCTCAAGTGTTATATCACACAACCACTGACTCCTCGTTAAAAACTAATGTCAACACGTATTGGTTAGTGGAATCCAGATTAAAATCGTAGACGAAAATCACTGGTTCTTTAAATGTCGTTAAAATTCACAAATAATAATAATAATAAAAAATAAAAAATTAAAAAAAAAGCACACTTCCAAGAAAATCGTCAGGCCCAATTTCTCTGAGCGCCAACTTTAAAACCAGAAAAACTCTACGGCCAAAGTTGTCCGAAAACACAAACACATCCACAACTTTAAAAACCGGTCACATGTCGCAAATCCGAAACCGAAACTTCCCTTAGAAACGTGGTCCCTTCCGCACAACATTCCTCACACTGCATATAGGCCATCACCACTTTCACACAAAATCGCACACACACCTTATCACAGTTCACCTTATTTTCGCCTCTGATGAGATAATTATTATCATCCCAAAATATCATCCAGAGTTAGGCCTACAAAATTCAGCAGGCTACATCCACAAGCACACCAAACTACAACACGTGCGATCTGCTCACAAACTCCGCGCGGAATGCAAGCGTCTGTTTCCAAAGCCACTCTCTTTCTGCTAGCTGAAGCGCTGCTGCTGCTGCTGCTGCTGCTGTGTGTTGCTTACGCTGAGACTGGGCCTTGCAATGTAAATGTGGCCGCCTTAACAAAAGAAGCGAGCCTCAACCCATGACAATAGGCCCAAACAATAGGCCTCTATTGTGACGGCCCCCAGCCCCGAACAGCCCGGGAATGCATCAATAAGCAATAGTACAATAGACTCCCGAGCAAGCAAGCACGGCCCGATAGATTAGGCTTAGCTTGTTTAGGCCGGGGACTTTGCAGTGGCGTTCATTCCCTCCTCCGTTCTATACAATTGCATTTGGGAAACCAAACATTCTGTTTTGACGTACAGGGGACAACAATAAAAGCTGGCAGGGGGTGTTGGGGGGAGGAACTATTATTTAATTATTTTTTTTTATTTATTTTTGTTTAAAGCGAAAGTAGACTGTTTCTAAAGTAGGAAAATGGGAAAAAAATAAGAGAGATGTAACGATTCAAACGGTTTACATCTCCCGGTTTCCCGGCGCAGCCAGGAAATAAAGGGGATCCAAGTAAACCAACTGGGGAGTCTGGGAGAGCGCTATGAGCTTCCCCGGTAGAAGTATGTTATGTTGCGATACTACTGCCATAATTGGCTTCTATAACCACGAGCCAAGGCTGTTTGCCGTGATGTCATCGTGAGTCAGCCACTAACGAACGAGAATAGCGGATCATTGGCCGTCTGATTGGACTAGCCCAAATCACGTGATGCGTGCGTCACGGCAAACAGCTTAGGCGCGTGGTATGGAGGGTACTTTTTTTCACAGATTCTCGTGGAATTTATTTTGCATTATGACATGTTTGTAAAAAAAAAAAAAAATCATGATTCTTCAATGTTCACGCCGCTTTTAACACTATTTACTTAGCTTTACGAAAAGCAAGAAATAAAGATATCGTCAGTTTAAAAAATGGTTTTTTCCTTTTTGGTTATCTTTGGTTGGGGTGAGGATGGCCGGTACTCTTGACTGCCAGTATCCCCCCCACTCCACGCCTTAACTGTCCCACTGCGAACGGTCAATTCATTTACCGGCCACAGAGAACAACAATATTTCTTGCAGGAAAAGTTTACAAGCTTTGCTTAAAGATGCTTTGTCATGGTAACATTGGGTTAATGGTTCCCACTAAAAATACACCAGACAAATCAGTATTTAAAACAATTTGAAAACACCACAGCTACGGTAACTGAGAGTTCGCAGCAACACAATTCAAAAACGCACGATCTCAGAAAAATAAAAATATATGTTCAAATATGCTCTTCATCAGGGAACGCTCACAAATTCCGTAACATCTGGAGGGTGAAGGGGGGTTTTAAATTGTTATCATGCGTTATGAAGGGGGAGAGGGAGTATGACAATGTGTTACGTAACACACTAATTGTCGCTAAATTATTTTTCACTAATTTTTTTGCTAAGTTATTTATAAATTCTTTTAGCTAAACTATTTTACTAAATTCTGATGACTTAAATTTTTCTTTAAATCACTGGTCATTTGCACATCTTATAAAAATGAATTCATAAAAAAAAGCTATACAATTGGTGAGAGGGGAAATTTTACGTATTTTCAGGTGGGGAGGTCATGCCAAGTGTTACACTTGTGTTACAGTGGGGGGCGGCGAGGGGGGGGGGTTAAAATTGAAAAAAAAAGTGTTAACGTAATTTGTGAACGCTCCCTCAGGCATAAACGTCCGTGTTGTAAAGAGCGTGCGTGATGTAAATACAGAGATAAACACGGACGTTGAAGCCTGATGAAGCAGTATAGAAAGAAAACTAACATTGGTTTTTCTCCAGAACTGTCGAAAACTTGCCGAATTTTAGGAATATATTTCTGTTTTTCTAGATTGTGCACATTGAAAAACAATGTAACAAATAAAATTGAATATTGAAAATAAAATTCAATATAAAATTGAATAAAATTGAATATAATATAAAAATAGCAATATTTTGAATATAAAATTGAAAATTCTAACAAATAAAATTGAATATCCGTACGCGTGTGTGTGTTTTAACCGGTACTAGCCACATCGCTCGCTCCGTTGGCGTCGACTCGCTTCGCTCGAAGAGGTTCCTTATTGCTTTACCTCTTTAAACAAGATTTTAGATGACTATTATTTTGACACCCACCATTCGTCTGTAAATGTCATCCCGTACTTCTAATGCTTGTATTCTAAATGTGCTGCTAAAGGAGGATAATAAAATATTGAGCAAAGCTAACGTGTGTTTAGTTGATTATTATTGAGAACAACCAGTTATTAACTGATTTGTTCCTTGTTGGTTTACTGCCGCCTAACCATTGTTAATGGACATTCCCGAAAAGCACGAAAAAAAATTTGGTCAACAATCGTTGACGTCACGTATTGTTGTGTGATTGCTGCAGATTGTTGAAAACGGTCATTTTTCGTTAATTTGGGGCATTTAGGACCTAAATTTGAATTTAAGAATACGCCTAAGAGAAATTCGGAAAAATGTCCTTTCTTCTAAACCCTTTCTCCAATTGTTGAGGCCACTATTTCAAGAGGAGTAAAAGGCACACATATAATTAAATAAGTAAATAAATAAATAAATAAATAAACACACTGCACGATTTTAATGATGTTAGATGATCACATGTAGTATTTTTAAAACTATGGTGGCATATTTTGATCCCCAAACCGGGGGGGGGGGCCGGCACGTGATAATTGGCATTAACAGTAGCACTTTTGAAAGAACTAGCATTTTAGTTGCATTGCACAAACAGCATTTTCATTAGGATAATAATAATAATAATAATTATAGGGAAAGTTTTGAATTTTTTTTAAAACACTGAGCAATTTTAGTGTTCCGTACAGCCGAAACGATTTTGTCCGTCCTTCCGTCGCCTTTTTCAGTGGTAGTCAAGAACAATTTTTTAAAAAACGGCAAATTAAAACACCGTTGTTTCCTTGTAGTTAAGAGTGTTCCCTGTACGTAATTCAATGAAGTAATAACATTTGATCATCGCGTTTAACCGCTATAGGAAGAGACGCAACCGCTAAAAACAAAATTATTTCGTTAACGACACAACATTCGCTTCATTAAAAAAAACTCTTGACACCGTGTTGCATGAACGAATACATAGGTCTGCTCTCGTACCCAATTCTCAGTTAGCTGCCGCTTACGAAATAATTAAAACGGCAGGTAAAAAAATTAGGCCTAAAATCACGTTGCCGTGGCAGTCACAACAACGTGTTGCATAAATGAATAGGTCTACTCACGAACACGAACCAAACTCTGTTAGTTGCCATTTATGAAATTAAAAGGGCAGGTAAAAATTAGGACTAAACGCTGGCAATTATGCCTAAAATCTAAAACTTGGCTTAAAAGCGGACACATTTTTAACCGATAATTGTTATGGTTACTACTTTTAGATTATATAATACAGATCGCAGTTGCAGTGCGTGATAGCGTTGTGCACCTCAGCATTTTCCACAGTGGCTTGGAAGTGGGCAGAAGACCTACTGCGACTAGGTAGTCGCTGCAGCCGCTTGATTTTAAACACTACAAAACGTTTATTAACACCTAAACCATGCGCAATGGCTGTTTGCCGTGACGTCACCATGAGTTAGCCAATGACGAACGAGAACAACGGCTGATTGGCCGTCTGATTGGACTAGCCTAGTCACGTGATATGCACGTCACAGCAAACAGCCATGGCTCGTGGTATAATGCTACTTAATTGCGTATCAGAATCATCATCGTCATTTTCATATAAAGCGTTCATAGCCACAATACACTTGTATTCCTACAACCCCTAAAGGACCGACATTTTAGCCGCTGTTGTCCACCGTACAGTCGTTTAGCGTATGGTACGAACCTCGAACGCAAACACACCAACACATTTTTTGCTCATATACCTGCCATAAAGAATTTATAGGGTTTTGGAGGAGCTTTTGTGACTGAGACCCATACTGAAACGCCTTAGATACATTCACATTAGTTCAGTCTTAGTTGATAGACGGCCCCACGTGTTTTATGTGGGAATTTCTACTCAGTTTTTAGCATAAAATTAAATTAAACTAAACGAAACTAAACTAGCCTATATTTAATTATTATTTAGCCTAGCTTAGTTTTAATTTAGTTTACTTTAGATTTGGGTAGAAAAATGGGCAAAAATTACCAGATGGAACACCTGGCGCCCTCCGAAAACTTGGACTGGACTAATAGGGACGAACCTAACGTGTTTCAATAGGGACTTTTGAAGACGTCGACTCGCTTCGCTCGAAGAGGTTCCTTATTGCTGCACCTCTTTAAGCAAGATTTAGATGACTATTATTTTCTTACCATTCGTCTGTAAATGTCATCCCGTACTTCTAATGCTTGTATTCTAAATGTGCTGTTAAAGGAGGATAATAAAATATTGAGCAAAGCTGCGTCTGTTTAGTTGATTGTTACTGAGAACAACCAGTTATTAAATGATTTGTTCCTTGTTGGTTTACTGCCGCCTAACCATTTTTAATGGACATTCCCGATGAGCACGAAAAAAAATTGGTCAACAATCGTTGATGTCATGTATTGTTGTGTGATTGTTGCTGATTGTTGAAAACGGTCATTTTTCGTTAATTTGGGGCATTTAGGACTTAAATTTGAATTTAAGAATACGCCTAAGAGAAATTCGGAAAAATGTCCTTTCTTCCAAACCCTTTCTCCAAATTTTGAGGCCACTATTTCAAGAGGAGTACAAGGGCCCACATATAAATAAATAAACACACTGAATAAATTCTTGTTGTCATGGTGGTAGATTTCAGCACTCTCCCATCCAACCCAGACTTGTATAAAATGTAAAGTTTTTTGTCATATTAAGCTTCAGAAATGCAGCCTCTTTGGCTTTCTTTAAATGCCTCTGTACAGGGTGTCAAAAGTCCCTTGCACCCTACCAAAAGACCTACAGTCTTGGGGTTACCAGACCTATAGTCTTAAACCTCTTGGCCTACAGGACCAACTTTTGTCCCTAGCTTGGGAAGCTTTTGTCCCTCATGTGCGTGCAATGGTGTGCCCCACCCTGATCACCCCCAAATGCAAATTCTGTTTCCGTTCTTTTTGAGAAATAAGACTTCTGTCCCCAATTAGGGAAATGTGCGCATAGCTAAGCGAAAACAACATGTAAATCGGAGAAACGGTGTGCGTTTTAAACTACCCTCAATTTATACTTCCATTACCTACATGAAAATTTTCCTGCAGAGAGGCTGGAACTTGCTGGAAAGCTCTCATTTTGGGTTAAACGGAAATTCCTATGACGAGGCCTAACCAGTCATCCGTTGGTAGTGTGCTCGTGGAGGGTGACAGCCAAGGGCGTCGATTTTTCTAAAGTTGTGGGGGGGACATAGTAGTAGCGCCAACCAACTCCAGTAGGGAGGGGGGGGGAAGAAAATGATGATTTACTGTTAAAATATGTGCTACTTTAGCAGAAGCCCGGCGAATCCAGCTAGGGGATCAGGGGGAGCGCTGTAAGCTCCCCCAGCAGGGTCCGCTAAAGCATTTTACGCCATTCGAGAACCTTTTTTCGGCTTTCCACGACAGGTTTGCAACTCCAGTAGGGAGGGGGGGGAAGTAAATAAAAATTTACTGTTAAAATATGTGCTACTTTAGCAGAACCTGGCGAATCCAGCTAGGGGGTCAGGGGGAGCGTTGTAAGCTCCCCCAGCGGGGTCCGCTGAAGCATTTTACGCTATTCGAGAACCTATTTTCGGCTTTCCACGACAGGTTTGCAACTCCAGTAGGGAG
>JAHWFP010033909.1:0-10072 GCA_023313725.1 Lithobius niger | reverse complement strand
GTTCTGGCACTGGCCACATTGGCCAAATATTGAGCTACAAAATGCAACCAACTCATCAATAATTTTAAAAGGCCTGTGTTTCATGTAATGTAATGACTGAAAAAAGTAAAATCGTTTCACGTAATCTTTTCATGGAGTGGCCGCTCATTATCAATTCACCAGTATGTACCGTAAATCTAGGATGGCTGAATCGGGGGGGGGGGGGGGATCCGGGGGGGATACAAATTCTGTTATGGGGATGCCATACCAAACTGTTCATATGAAAATGTATTTTGTGCCTAAAGTTAAAAAGAACCTAACTCCCTGACTCCTTTTTTATAATGAAAAACTACTGCAGAGTCAAAACTGCACGTTTTCTCCCTTTGCTTTTTAAATTTATAACAAGGAAGGCGGCCGCACCATGCTAACTCCGCCCCTGGGCTGAATCGAGTTTACGATAGGATGGAATTCTTGAGTTTAAAGGCTACAAGTTTTAAGGACAGACACACTTTCCAAATAATTTTTTTTCGATACTTCTCATCAAGAGTAAACAAACAATCGTTTTATTTAATTACTGTCAGGCAATCCATTGCTAAAATTCCATTTTGAAGTGTGGCGTCTACGAGATTTTTGTTGAATACTGGGTAATACATTTCGAACATCCCACGCATATTTCCTGTTTGACGCACTTTGATGTTGGATCTATTTTCGTACGATAACCATTATGTATAATCGTTTCTGGTTTACGACGACACGAATTTGGCGTTCACACGGTCACGCTATCCTTCTTTCGTCTGCTGTTGCTGTTTTCTCATTGTAGGTGCACCACTGCGTTACGTAAACAGGAAAGTCGACGTTTGGGGTAACAGCGACTAGCTACGGTTGCAGAGTTCGCTCGCCACAAAGGCAATACCGCCCGAGGGGTTCGACAAAGATAAAAAACTATACGATATAATCTGTAAATCTTCCAACAGATTCACGGAATTGCTACGATTTAAAAATTTACAAAAGGTTTAAATAAGATTTAATGATTTTTGCCAGATTTACGTGATTTACAAGATTTACAAAAGATATACAGATTAGCAAGATTTGCCTAAGACTTGCAACGGATTTATAAATCTAAATCTTGGATGTACGAGATTTCTAGCTTTGTCGAACTCCTCGATGCCGCCCGTGAGTGAAGGACATCGTCCATTGCAGTTCTCGTCCTCCATCTTAGTTCTCGCGAGGCTTCCTTTACCTTCCCATCTCATGGAATGACAAACGTACCAAATGAAAGTATCGTGAAGGAGCAATAACCTTTCATTTATAAAAACTATTATGAAGTTCAGCACAGGTACCCATTGTTTTATTAAACCCCTTTTTTTATAGTATCATAGTATTCAAATCAGGTGGCATGCTACAGTACTGTTAAATAATAAATTGGTTGGACGTTGAGCATTGCTTGCTTGCTTAAAATGAAGCGAAGGTTTCAATATGGCGGAAGTGAGCAACCGTCGTTCCGCATACGTTGGCCACCACGAGACAGGCCGGAAGCAGATGAAAGGAATGCCAGAGCCTGTAGTTGCTGGACCCCTTAAAGGCCCGTACCCACTTAACCGTATATATACGTTTATGTTTACATTTACGTACTCTGGCACATGTAGTCATTCCCACTTCAGCGTTCATCCTTGTATCACACCGGAAGTAGTAACCCCCTTTGTGGTGTGAAATCATAGGCTGATCCGAGGGGTTTGACAAAGACAAAAAAATATACGAGAATTATCAATCTGTAAATCATCCAACGGATTTACGAAGATTTACGGATTTAGTGGGATTTAAATATTTACAAACGATTTAAGTAAGAGTTAATGATTTACATGAAGTTTTCCAAGATTTACACGGATTTATAGAAGATTTAAAGATTTAGACGATTTGCAGAAAATGTAAAGATTTACGCAGATTTGAACGATTTACACAGATGATTTGTACAAGATTTACAGATTTACAAGATTTTAATGATTTAGGCCAGATTTACGTGATTTACAAGATTTATAGTAGATTTACTAGATTTTTACTAGATTTACAAGATTTGAATGATTTACACAAGATTTAGATGATTTACCCAAGATTTACAGAGTTGCAAGAATTGAAGAAACTTTACAACGGATTTACAAATCTAAATCTTGGATAATGTACGAGATTTCTGGCTTTGTCGAACCCCTCGAGATGGTCCCTGTGCACCTCGTCAGCCCGGAAGTAGCATCTCGATAACTATGATAATTTGTGTTCGCTGACTTCTTTTTGGAAAACTGCAAGTTGTATTGTGTGAAATGCTTTAGCTCATTGGGGAAAGATACTACAAAATATAGAAACAGAGAGAACACCTCCTATTTTGGGCAAGAGATAAGATGAGAACTTACTCCCCTGACGTCATCGCTGATAAGGTGAGCTCTGAAGACAATTTCTCGGAATTGATAATCGGAGTTTGTTTGTTCCTCCTAGATCTGGTAAGTGGATGGTTCTTCGATTTGTGATTCGCTGAGCTGAAAACAACCACACACTGAGTCTGCACGCTGTAGTCTTAAAAGTAGCTGTAATTTTGAATCTCATGGCAAATCACATGATTTAGTTTGAATTGATTCGCTTAAGCTTGATTTCAGTTCGCCTTTCTCTGTTGGCATTGTTTCGCAAATGAGTATTGTCACTGAAGAAAAATATTTTTTCGTGTGTTAAGGCAGTTGGCAGTATGGAACCAGGGTCCAAGGGGTTATCTGATGAGTTGGTGAGCACACCTCTGCAGGGTGAGCTATTGGGGATAGTTGATGAAGAGAAGTTAATTATAGATATTCTAGATGATAATGCAACGAGAGTCTGACGCATTTTGTATGCAGCAGAAATAAATAAAACAAATGGAAGACGTTTTCTGAGGGATTGCGAACATTTGTGTATGACGAAACAAACATGTGACACCTTCTGAAATGTAAACTACATGCATGTACATGCAAGACTGTGAGGAGGGAAAGCCTCTCTACAGGGGCACAGGAAAGTCGACTTTCCACGCTTTTTTGTTAAGACTAGCAGTAGCCAAACGCTTGAGGATCCCACACAAACTAACTAACAAGTATAGACATGCAGAAGATGGGACAGTAAGCAACTTTAAATTCATCATGAATGCCACCACGTTAGCATTTTACCTTTCGAAATTCAAACTATTTGCTTATGTTAAACTCTTCATTCTAAATTATTCCAAGTGGTAGACATTTTAGTATTTCTAGATAAGTTCGTCTTCGTCCCAACAGGTTCGAAGCTCATTTAATATTGGTCTTAGTGGTTCATAGCTTACGATGCTTTGATCAATTGGTCAAACGTTTTGGGTCACGCGCAACACACATTTTGTGTAAAGATAGCGTGCAAACTTGCCGTAACACATGAAGGCAGAGATTGATTACGATTTCTGTATAGCTTTACAACAGTGTTACACCAGACAAAAGATTACTAACTGAAAATAATAATAGCTTTATTCTGCAAATGGCCCGAAGTTCTGTAGGAACTTGTGTGTGCCAGATTACAACATAAAAAGTATATACAAGCGCATGGTGCAAGAAACAAGGGAAATACATTAATAACATCATGTTTCAACAGCAAAACAGTTGAGGTAGTAACTAAAAAAAGGTTGGGCACTGAGCCTATACACTGGCATCTGATAAATCACGAAAAAAGAGCAAATGAAAAAATAGAATGCTAACAATATCAGAAACAATATCAACAATATCAGATACATGTCATCTATAACACAAAATTTTAAACGACCTATAATTGAAAGTGCTTATATTTATAAAAGTAGTAGCAGAACTACCCAGCTTCCATCAGGTGGCGACACTATGCTGACTACTAAACATTACGTAAACATTCCAACGTAACGAAATGAAAACTGCAGTCCCCGGATTGTACGACAGGCGCCTGCCATCAAATAAACACCAGGAGTTACAAAACCCCTTCCTTCCTTCCCACTCCCATTCATTTAGTTGTTATAGCATGAGAATTTGAACAGAATTGAAAGGGCTGAAAGATGCACTCCCCAACACACGTACTTTACTTGGTCTCCCCCCCCCCCCCCCCCCCCCCTCCAATCTCCTATTCTTTTTTTTTTTTAAGAGATTCCGTTAGTTTGCTTTGCGCGCTAGTTTCGTTTTTGTGATGTGCACACAACCGTCGTGGTAGTGACATCTAGTTGGTATTTTTTGAAGATTGCTCTTCACCACACACTTTCGATGCGGCACTTCTTTGGCTATAGTATACATCGTCAATTTGGTGCTAAATTTGGCGCTGTTGTATTGGAACTAAAATATTGGATACATTTCAAAAAATTATTATTATGGTTAGCAAAACAACCCACAAAGAAACAAGTTGGTTATGTGTGGCGGTAGGCGCACCGAAAAAGTTAATTCTGACGACTGCACCCAGTCAAAAAAGGGAAGAGATGATAAAACATACAATATACAAACAGTTCATAGATCTTACATTGTTCAAAAACAAAACAAAGAAAGAGACAACAAAATTTTAACATAAGTTTTAACAGTCATAAAAATGGCATACAGATGTATACCAACTTACTATATTCTTTAAGACTTTTCAAGAAATGATTTACAATTATATTTGCATAAGACGCTCACAATCACCAATGCAAAACCCTAAAACAACCAAAAGGGGTGATATCATACAAAAACCCCGAAAGGGTAACTGGACCCATCAAGTTTTCGCCATGTAAAGTAGTGATACCAGATCGGAAAGGGCTGTCACCAAGTTTTCCTGATCACTCAACCTTAACTGACACCTCGGTGATTGTTGGTCAGCTTGAGTGATCACGGTTGGGACCACAAACTTGGTGGCAGGTATTTGGCTCTGATATCATTACTTTACATGGCTAAAACTTGATGGGTACCTTTACCCTTATGGGGTTTTTATATGATAGCCCCACGTTGTTTAACAACCTCAATTTTTATTTTACTTTTTTGTTTCAACATATTTTCTGCCTTGTATTATTGACTTGTAGTACCCTTTAAAAACATTTTTTTATTTCACAGATTTTATTTTAATTCCAAATTTCATCTGGTAGGCTTTTAGAACTTTGTGGACAATAACCTTGCATGTTTTTCACATATTTATTGTTAGCAGTGATTTTTAAAATCGCATTTTTCTGAAAGTTTTTTTAGTTTTTTTTTTTTTTTTTTGCTTTATAGACTATACATTTTTTTTCACATTTCAAAATTTTTATACAGCTGTATATCAATTTAGCAGAATGATTTTCTCGACTTCCAAAAAGAAGTTTATTTAATCTGCACAAAATGCTTTTGTAATTTTATATTATGACACGATAATTTATATATGATAAAAAGATATTCCCTTACGGACACAAGCTCACAAGTTGTTGGCAATACACATATAATTTTAATTTTCGGCCTGAAATTTGCAGGTCTTGGTCACCTAGAATACAAATCAGACATCAGCACCACGCTATCAACATCAGACCGCCAATTAAAATTTTGTGTTTAATGCCAATGAAGTGTAGGCTTACTCCGTAAGGGAAGTCTTTTTATAGTATATTTCACCGTGCCTGCAAAAAAATAATTTTACAGCTGATTTTAAAGCCGAAATGCATACCACTGTCGTAATAGTACGTTCATGAAAAGTTTACGTTACGGTGCATAAACAACGAGTTATACTGTGAATGTCTAGTCGAAAAAAAATTAAGCAAAAGCCCATAAAATCGAGTTATATTAATGATTTAGCATAAAGCGCTTATTTAGTGCAAAAATAGATCCAATAAAATATGTTAAATGCAAAAAACCCAAGGGGAAAAGCAAATCTTGCAAAAACGTCGATAGGAGACGCTTTTTTGTTGTTGTTGGTGTGTTGAAGCTGAACCCCAGGAATAATTAGAGATGGTGGCTTCTTTCGAAAACGATGCTTCAAGAAACTTTTACCGAAATGCTAAAAATAAATACAAAAATATTGAAAACATTAGATTATAATTTATAATACAATATACTGTCATTTTAGTTGAACACTCTTAAACAAACGATTTCTTGAGTAGAACGTGAATTCTTAGTGGACTACGCCTGGGCTTATTGAAAACACCGTAAAAACAAAACAAAAAAAGTTTACTACGTGTGTTACAATAATTAAACTTAAAACTCATACGTAAGAAGTAAAAGCTATAACATTATTACTGTAAGCTTTTTAAAACCCAAAACAACGACTTAAGCACACGAGTGCTCTAGTAAACATAGTGACAACATCAAAAGCGAACCTGGCGTGGCTATAAGGGTCACATGATTGTTGCTCGTTGAGTAAACTATAGGTTATTGATAATCCGTTGTCTTTGTCAGATTTTTTCTTTGAAAGGAATCAAACATTATCATTACTATCTACGTTATTAGTGACGTACGAGGGGGAGGGGTTGAGGCTTAATGGCGCGTCGACAGCTCGGTCATTAGCGCCAACCTCAGTCACAGCGCAGTGGTCCGGGTTGCCACTGCACCACACATTACAGAGTTCATTCAAACCCCTAATCTAAATCTTGTCATACATCTGTACCTCTTGCAAAAATTGAAAAACACCGGACAGGAGGACAGACTTATCGCCCAATTGACGAGCAATGTCATGCAGAAGATGGAAACGGCGACGAACACCATCAAGATGGCGACAATCAACAAGGAAGTGCCGGACCGTAAGTGGCCGTCGACACCAACAACATGCAGGAGGGTCAACCACCCGCAAAAGGAAACAGTGAGTAAGTCGGGTGTGACGTACGATTTGTGTGCGTGCATGTACCTCTACTCCACTACATGGTCCACCACACAGGTTTGACACTGGCGGTGAGTGAAACTCCCGATTTAGCCCTATCTCGCTTTCTACAGCAACACCGTATTCTGATAATTAATTACTGAAACGATGAGCGTATAACACTTAAGCATGTTAGACTGTTGGATAACAACGCAAACAATGGTTACAACAATAATTTTCCATTTACGCGCCACTTCAGCACTACGTGCTTCTAGCTGCAACCCTCGTTTTAGAAAAAGGAACTTCCCCGTGCTACTCTTTACCTGTGTGCCAAAATTTAAATTATGTGAAATATCCCTAACGAGCTGTACACGTGGCTTTACACCCTATGATAATTAACACAAGAACCCTGTCCTTAGCTAGCTAGCAGCCAGTAACACAAATCAACGTTAGTCAGGGAACTTTTTCTGCATAAAGGACACGTTCCCACACTTTAATGAAACCGGACCCAAGAAACCGGATTCCAACGATTTGCACAGATTTCTACCGCATGGGGAAAGTTGAAATCAGGTATAAGGTCGTTACCGTTAAAAGAAACAGTCCGCTAGTGGCCGCCTTTCCACTTGGCGGCAACACACTAGCGTGTGTCAAGATAATAGTGGTAGGTAGGTATGTTAACTACTACACCATTAACACGACCCGTAAGTGGCGTATCAATTATCTGGATTTAACAGTGTTGCTATAACAACGGGGGACATTTTTTTGGTGTGTTCACAACTGTCACAAAAATGGGATTACAGAGGATAGCAGGCTTCGTTTCAGTGCTTTGTTCCGCAGCAGATAATCAAATAATCAACGTTGTTTCCCCACTTTTTCATACAGAAGCCTGAGGTGACATATTTTATTGAGAGAAAGCTATCAGGGTGCAAAAGACTGCCTATTTGCAACAGATGTTAAGCTTAAATAAGTATACACAAATCGCTGTTAATTATATACAGGAAATTAGGTATAAGCCAAACAGCGAAAATCATACACTAGAAATAACGCAGTACAGTAAACCACCTTTAAGGAGTTACGTTTCGTCAGAGTGGCATGACCCGGATTCGAATTGGCACCCCAATTCATCCCCAGATCACTAACATTGTCACGTTTCGTGATTGCTCACTTGTCTTGGCCTCCTAAATGCTGTGTGGCTGGAAGCTCGAACACCCGTCGTTGCGTGATGTCCTGGTTAACGTTGGTGTGAATAGTCCAGATTAGTTTTCGTTATCATGGTTAATTTATTTTTATTTGATTATTTCTGCAAATACGTTATTTACTAGGCTTTATGTTAGTAATCTTTGAGTTATTAATTCTTGTGTCTTTCCTATTTTAATTTAGTTGTTTGTGAAGTTAATTCTTTTTATTAAGTTTAATATGCTAATTGTTGCTTTCCTTATTTATAAGTCAGCCTCCACGTGATAGCTGGGATCATACGGTCAGTTTGACTGTGGTGACCTGTTGAGAAGGATGCGGCTCTCTTTCTTCCGTTGCTCTGAAGTTTGGACTAGGCTATTCTGAACTTGGCTTCACTAGTATGCAGCTCGTGTGGGGAGGACACGTCGAAAAATGCGGTTTTCATTAATTGGGATGGCCAGTAGGGTGGAGTGAAACGAAACAATTTTTTTGTTTTTAATCCTACACCGCGCAAAAGGTGCCTTATGTGATAAAAATAAACACTGTAAAATTTTTTTTTATTTCAGACAATATCTTCTGCCTTCCCAACGCCTTTGAAAATCGCGAAAATGTGAAATTTTTTACAAAACATTTTTTTTTACTTTTTATTCATGTTTATTTTTTAAATGTACAAGCTGTTCACTGTGAATGTCTTGTGCAATTAAAAAAATCGGTATCGGTTAAAAACAAAAGCAAAAAAAAAAAAATGTCCGTTTCACTCCACCGTAATGGCTAGCCAGGAGCCTCCTGATTTATGTGGTTCTTCAATAGCTAGATAAATGCATTCATTTACTTTATCCACGAAGTATTGTGCCCAAATTAGTCCGTATTTCCCAGCGTCAGTTATTTGCAATTGCCTACTAGACCATCAGCGCGATATTTACAATGTTAGTTAACTAAGCAATATTTTACTACCGATACAGAGTTTCCTTCCTGTGATTTATTGCCTTTTGGGTTCAATAGTTAAGTTTAAACGTCGTTTGCTAATCCGCGTCTTTCAACCATTACGTTCTAGTTCTTCGTGCACTAAATTAATCCCGCCCGATGAAGATTGGGTTCATCTATAACTTGGTCGTTATAACGAGGTTTTGATCGGCGTACTAGGATCTTCGGCCAGTCCATTTTATGCATCGGGACGCCGCTGGCTCGTGGCTATTGCGACTCATGAGTTGACTTGAAGCTTATATTAGTCGTTTGGAATTAACTTGTTGGCTGTGTGGTCTCAACAGCAACTAGAGGCTAAAATCCCTAATTCGTTTTAACCAAATATCATGTTCGATATTTTCCGTCGGTCATCACCAACTATAAAAACCCGAACTACTTGTATCAACACTTTAAATGTCCCCAAATAAAAGTCTCAACTGTCCGCGTTGAGCTAACGCCTCCAACTTTTAAACATGGCGCTCGAAAATGTATTTTTTTTTTCAATATATCTCGGTAACGGTTGCTCGGGTGTGAAAATATGTTCTGTCCAAAAACGCAGAGCATGGAACCTTCTACAAAAAAATGTTCTGGTCATTTTTTTTCGTAGGTATCAATGATTCAGCCAATAGACAGTGTAGAAGAATGTAGAGCTAATGCCGCCATCTTGGAAATATGTGCCCGAAATCGTTTTTATTTTCAATATATCAATGCTTAATCCGAAATTGTAGAGCATGGAATTGTCTACAAAAAAGGTTCTATTAGTTTTTTTTTTAAACTGAGTCAATGGTTCAGCAAATAAACGGTGTCAAAGAGGCCACGCATGTGGCCCCCAATGCACCCAATGTGCATTTCACTTCATATAGTTGGGTGGCTTGGGCCCCAAAATTGATGGAATTTTTCACTTTCCGTGAAAAGCATGAATGCATATGAAGAGTAACTGGAAAAAATAGGCTATGATAGCGGATCTAAAAAAAATCCTGGGGGAGGCGGAGGGGGTGATTTACCCCCCCAAAATTGTATAGTTATAGTGATTTCCGTGTTCAACGTATTCCTGCCAGCCATCTAATAGCCCAAAATGGATATGCTTAGGATTTTATAAAAGGTGGGGATTTATTTTTTCCATCGATCATAACCAAAATTGTTTAACTTAGATAGGGACCGTCCTACGCCCATTTAAAGGTGAAGA
>JAHWFP010033907.1:0-53802 GCA_023313725.1 Lithobius niger | reverse complement strand
ATTGCTTAAAGCAGGAGCCTTAAGTAAGTAAAATATATTAACAGATTAGCTTCAGTATTTCTTTTGTATCTATATCATCATTTCTTCTTATTGACTGTGTTGGTGTGAATAATGTAAGTCATTACAATCGTTGCACAGAAATATGAAGATTACTATTCCAAGCTTTTAGGCGATTTAGATATGCTTATCCTTGGAGGATTAGATCCATTTAGAAACCCGGAGCCAACAAAAAAAGGTTAGTTGACATGTATCACCAATTTTAACTTATGATTACTTTTCTTACAAAGGTGGTGAACTAATGTCCTTCAAAGAAGTGCAATTTTGACAAAAAAAAAAAGTTTATGTCTTGGGATGTGGGTTAGGGTTTATTCTAAGGCTTGTGTCATATAATTGAAATATGGCTGAAATAATCGATAAAACTTTTAAATGTCTACATTCATTTTCGTTTTGCAAACTATTTAAGATGACCTTGATAAACTACTATTTGCCTATTATCATGGTTGGTCACTACAACTTAGCTAAGAATATATTTGTGCGGATCGAGGAAGAGGGTGGGGACCTGATCTGGTAGGCAGTGTCACCCTCCCTAATTACGAGATAGATCTGTCAAGTAATCGAGGAGGCCTATGTATAGGGGACAGCCCAGGGCCAGAAGCCCGAGATTCGTGCGCACGACCTTCGGGCGATGGCGACATGTTGGGCATGCAGCGGGAACACCCTTCGAGGAAGTACTCGCAGCAGGGAAGTGGAAAAACGGGACCAGTTTCATCGCGCACTGTCTTAAAGGAGTGGAAGTGACTTCAGCTCCGGTAAGGATCCCGGCATTTGTAGCAGACGGCAGTACGGTCAGATGCCAGTAGGAGTGACGAGAAGATTGTAATAATCGTATAAAGTGTGTTTCGCTGCAATTGTGGTTTACCTAGTTAGGCCTTGCAATGCGCTGGGTTCGATGCCCACTGTTGGTGTGACAAAGTTAGTATGGAAATACAGGTAAGAGTTTTAGGATAGCAGTAAAAACGGAATTTTACCTCTAATAATTGTTTTTACTTATCCTAAAATACTTACCTGGATGATATCCCCCCCCCTCCTCCCGTCTTGAACTTGCTGCTGGTAAGGGATACAAACTGTCAGGGAAAATGGGCGCTGTCTCCCAGGGAGCACCATTACAAGGACCTAGAGTGCTGTAATGTTATAAGGTTGTGATGTTTCCAAACGGGAAAGCATGGAAATACAGGTTAAGTATTTTAGAATAAGTAAAAACTATTTTTAGGTTAAAACCCCATTTTCACTGACTAGGGAGTTGAATATGTCCATATTTACCTGCATTTGGACATATCAAAATACAGGTGAATATAAATCACTGTTAAAACTGTTCATTGTAAATTCATTATTCCTGCGTTAAATGTACTCTATAATGATATATTTAGAAACGTAGTACGCCTATCAACATTTCCGACATTATCATAAGCCTACGTAAAATGTTGATGATGCGACCCGGCCATTATAAACTGTGGTCACCTGATTTGCAATGAACTTCGTTATAACGTTCTCGATTTTACAGCTCCCCAATTTTACGAATTTTATGCTCTGGTCTTTTAAAAACTCTTAATATTGTCTTCTGCCATTTTATCGATGTTTAACTGCCTTTTAAAACTTAATTCCAGCTGCATTTCTCACATTCGGCAATCTTCAACTGTTTATGTGGCTTCGTTTGTACGAATAAGTTACAGCGCTTTGGCTTTTGTGTTTCTTTAACTGTACACTGAAAGGGTATAGCCCGTCGACAAACAATGAAGGTTTGATTTAATGTTGTTGCAATGCGTGTCTTTTTTTCTTATTTCAAAGAAGGCTAAATGTGAAAAAGGAGTGCATTATCGACGTTTGCATGTAAAGTTGCATTTGTGAAAACGTGTGCTGTGGTGAAAGTGTTCATCATTGTTTTGCTTATTGTTGGCCTTCATGAAGATAAAACTGAGCAATAGCTTATATGTTAAGAATTATCAAGTGTCAGTGGTGTCCAAGGTTTTGAATCCTTGGCAATTTTATGTTCGAAGCTACGAGACGAATATTGTTATCAGCTATGCGTTTTTTATATTTTTGGAATGATTAAAGGTGCTTTCGGTCATGGTGTTAGGATTTTTGTGATAACCATTACGGTGTGCTTTGTGTAAATACTTACCCGAGTGTTATGAATAAATGTGCTGTGTTTAACATTTTAAATGAAATCAGAGTAGTCCTGAGTCATCCGTCATTTTGAATGCACAATCATAATTTTACTTATCCTGGGGTATTTAACGTAATTTGGCGTCCATGTTTTTTTTTGTTCCCCAACATCAAACGAATTCTGTGGCTATCCTCTTTCCCCCTCCCCCCTAATCCAAGCGAGATCTGAACCCTCTTGACAAACAGTGCCGAGTGAGAGTGTTTAAGGTATAAACAGGGGCGCGGGGGGGGGGGGGGGGGGGCACGGGGGCCATGGCCCCCTCCGAAACGAAAGTAAAGCAAGAAAAAAAATGCTCTTTTTTTTAATTAACAATTACTTTATTTTTGCTTTAGGTCAAGCTGTGTGAATGTTGAGTAGCCGGTTAATCGTAAAATAAACTAAAAATAAATTCAGGAACGTCAAATCTGTTTTAGCGTCTGACAGTTCTTGGATAAAGTCCCCTTCCCTACTTGAAACCATTTCCCGCTAGTAATCCAAGTAACGCATTCCAGGCGCTTGCCAAATCCTTTGTAATCTGCCTACTTTGCTCCTCCCCCAAGCAACGTACTCTTTCCATCTCACTTACTTAACCTTCAACCCTCCACCCCTAAAAACCCTTCTTAGGTGAGCATAGCCATTCGGTCATAATACCACTACATTGGTATTTTCTCTTCATTCCCTGACTTTCTTTGGCAATGCTCGTAAGAAGAAGAAGCAAGACAAAATCAAAGGAAGTGAATACGGCAGGAAATAATAGAAGTGAAAATGAAGGCTGTCCAGAAACACATGAAAAGCTTCCAGTTAAAAAGTCGAAAACAGCAACACGCAGGTTGGATTACACAGAACGGTAAGCCAGTCGGCTCAGAAGGGTTAAACAAATACAGATGCAAACCTATTTACGCTGCCTTTTGGACTTAAATGTCAGACTGCCTGAACGGGGAATTGAACCCACGATCTTTGAAACATTCAAATTCCGAGGCCTGCCTCTGAGCCATACTGACACGGCCTGAAGAAATCTGTATTTATTTAACGCAAGTTGGATGTAGGAAACTTTGACGAAACCAGATGGAGCAAAAAGCAGGTCTTCTCAACGGAGGAAAAATTGGATTTGTTTAACAAACTGTTGGGTTCTAGATCAAGATCATGCTTTTCCACAAGTGATGCAAAATGAAAGAAATCGTTCTTTTCCACATAAATGGCTTAACAAGAACCAATGGCTGGCTTACAGTGAGGAAAAAATGGGACATTTTGCACAACGTGTCTGATTTTTGTGCCAGAAAAGTCTGGCAAAGGAGAAGGCCGACAACTGCGTTTGTTAGTAAAAACAGCATTCACTAATTATGAAGATGCAATTGAATCGTTTGACGCACACAGCCAGAAAAAAATACCGGGAAAACGTAATGGACAAATCGGACAATTTTATTTTTGTTACTTCCGGAAAAAGAGAAGATATTCGACATCAACTTGATAATGCTTGTAAAGTGGAAGTTATGGAAAACCGAGAAGGGTAAGCAGAGAAAACGTAGAAATTTAATTTTTTCTGTCAGTTTCACATGATTTGAGATGGGCCTATAGGCTTATTATTTAATATATTTGGCTTTGGTTACAGCTTTTGTCAATGCCATATTATTTTACCAGTTTAGTCAAGTAGTTTGTTATTTTAGTTATTATCGTATCCCGTTACTTTTAACATTAGGGTAGGCCTAAACGTTTATGAAATTAATCGTGGATGTGGAAAATAATAGCAGGCCAATTTTAGGCTAATTAAAAAGTGTTTTGATTGTGTAAAATCGTCCATGAAACCGATATAAATTGTACTTTTTACACTAAATTGGGCAAAAATAAATTTATATAAAATTAATAACTAGGAAAAAAGGTGGTGGGTGTTGGTTGAGTCCTAATGGGACGTCGACAGCTAGGTTATTAGGGCCAATCTCAGTCACAGTGCAGTGGTCCGGATTGCTCCACACATTACAGAGATGTTAAAACAAACCCCAAATCTAGATCTTATCATACATCTGTACCTCCTGCAAAAATAAAAAAAATAAATAAAAACTCGGACAAGAGGCAGAAAACATTCTTGGGTGAAAAGGTCCAGGAAAAAAAAACCTAAGGGAAAAAGGTCTGGATAAAAAGATTTGGGGAGAAAAGGTCCGTGGAAAGAAGGTTCGGAAAAAAAGATCCAGTGGAAAATTAATGTCCGAAAGAAAATTGTCCAGAAAAAAAAAGGGTCTGCGGGATAAAGTCCGTGGAAAAGAGGTCCTGGAAAAAAATTGCACGAACAACTTTAACATGATCGCATCATAATGCTAAATAAATTTCTCAAGAATATGTTAAAACAGTACCCTTCAGCAGCCAGATAAAGCAATGATGAATACAAAAATGCTTCAGCTTCCGGGGCTCTGCCCCGGACCCCGCTGGGGGAGCTTACAGCGCTCCCCCAGACCCCCTTGCTGGCTTTGTTCGGCCCCCTCCGACAATTTTTTCTGGCTGCGCCACTGGGTATAAATGTGAGATTCCATTAGCCAGTCTAAACGGCAGTTTTAATCATCATGTTGAAGGGAATTCTCTGAGCATTCTTTTCAAATGAAGCGAACGTGTGTCATTAACGGAAGCATTTTTTTTTTATATTACCTACCTTTCATGTTTTGGTAAAAACCGATGATCAAATGTTATTATTTCGTTGACTTACGTTGAAAGGGACTGCTAGTTTTACTTTTCCGCGTTATATAATCTCTTGGTCACCAGCAGGACGGTGTATGCTTCGTCGGAATTCCTTAACCACTCAGGATTCCTAATTTACAATAGTGAGTGTTAGATCGATAAAGTCGAAAAACTGTGATTTCCTCCATAATAATTGATCAGTGGTGCATCCAGGAATTTTGTTTGGAGGGGTAGGGGGAGGAGGAGTGAGAGGTAACACTGGGCTTGAGAACGAATTTTGGTTCTGGAGAGCATTTTAATATAAACCAATGTTACCCTACTTGAGGCAAAAAAGCAGGACCTTCTGTGTCAGTAGAAAAAAACTTGAGGTTCTCCAATTGCTCAGTTTTACTTTTAATCTCGGGTCTTTAGGGAGGGGCAAGTGCTTACCTTTCTTCCCCTCTAGGTGCGCCACTGTAATTGATCGATTTACGGCAAATTCAAGCTCAACAATACTTTTGGGGGTTTCGATGTAGCAAATTTCATTTCAGTTGGACCTTTCGTTTGGGATCCACCTGGACTACAGAAGTGCAACCAACCAACATTTTGCAATCCATAGTAGACTACGCTACCCTCGCTTCGCTCTGCCAATTAGAAAATAGAAAAGCCTTAGGGATATTGATAATGAAAAGTGGTCTAACCCTAGTGTTTTGAATGTTGCCAAAGAAAACTTTGTTAATGACGTGTTTCTTGGACAGGTCATTGGTGTTACCTCTACAAAACTGGTGAAAATAAATGGCAAACCGTGGGATTGGCCCCATCAGTATTGCTATATGCCCAAGCAGTATTCATAAAACAAGCCATCTACATCATGGGTAAGATTATAGTGGCACAATTAGCTTTTTCCAAAGAGGAGAGGAAAAACTTTGGGTTCCGTATATCTGCTCGGTTTTTGGGTCAAGCTTATAGTCTTGTTTTATATTAATTTTTTGTTTTAATGTGAGCCCCTGCATTGTGAATTTGGTGCCTCTATCTTCTGGGCAAGGGTGCATGCACCCTTTTGCCTCCCTTAATTGCAGCACTGCAGGTAAGATTCTTGTATGACCAAACTTTAAATATTACATGCGGCTGCTTCAAGAGTCGACAATGCTTGAAGTTTCGACTTTAAAAAAACCGAATTACTTCATAATGCATCTCATTGTATGCCATTTTTCCTGTTAGTACATGTGGTACACTGAAATACTGTGCATACTTTGATTGGAATATGCCACTTTGCATGTGGGTACCTTAGGCCAATAGAAAGTTTTTCATAGGGGGAGCCACCTCAATTTCCATGTAGAACACCAAAATGGCGACCAAAATAGCGACCAAAAACTATTTTTTGTTGTTGTTGCTGTAACTCCTTGACCGTCAACAATTTAAAAGCATAACGTGAAGCAAAAACGTTCAGCACACAATTCTGGACAGGAAAAGTCATTTATATATATATTTGTATTTAAAGTACATCACCCTTAATTCGTGTGAACTCAACTTTTTTCAGTTGGTTGTTTTAAGTTCAAAGTGTTATTGCGAGCCCTCTAATAGCCCAAAATGAACGTGCTTAGGATTTTCTAAAAAGTGAAAATCTATTCATCAATTCTAACAGAAATTACTTAGGTAGGGACCGTTCTATGCCATTTAAAGGTGAAGAAATAATGGCGTAGCGTCGAAAGCGTATGGTGATTTTCGAATTCCAAGTGGGCTTGCGAGCCTGGCCCGAAATGGACATGCTAAAAATATTCAGAAAGGTGGGGATCCATTCTTTCCATCAATCCTAACCTAAATTGTTTAGTTAGATAGAGACCGTTCTACGCCCGTTTTAAAGGTGTAGCGGCTAGTTTCAATTTCTAAGCGCCATTGTGCCATTGTGTGATTGAAGTCTCTCTCCAATCCATAACTATTAATTTCTCCGTTCCTATTCAATATATTTCTACCAAACTTGGCCAGATAGTAGATAGGTATGGAAGGTTTTATTTATATACAAACTTTTATGCAATTCCGTGCAAGAGTAAAAATCGGGACCCACGTAAATTTGAAAACTGTTCACTTGTTGTTCTTCTGCTTGTGTGACACGGTTTCAGAAAAAAACTACTGGAAGCTACTGAAACTACTGAAATTTCCTCGGGCTTCATTTTCACAGGGACCACTTTTTTGATTGGTCGAGCCATTCCGGAGTTACGGGCCCCTGAACGATCATTTTGATTGTTTTAACTATTGTAATTAGGGAACAATGCTGCTCACCAAAATCCAAATCTATTCTTCGTGCACGTGTTATGTCTGTGCTAAAAAGTTAATTCTTGAAGGGTAAAATGAAAGAATCGGGTAGAATGAAAGACGGTTGTTGAGTTGATTGGTTTAAGTGTATGTTGGATTAAGTATAGTTTTAGGGTTCAGATTTGTTGATTATAGATGATGTAAGGAGCCAGGGCTTCGGGTCAGGGCTCCGGAAATAAACTGAATTGATAGAATCCGTGTTTCAGCTAATCACATATAGATTTAAACCAAACTAAGCTAAGCTAGAAATGATAGAATGGTGTATTTATTTCGTAGATGCAGGCTTTCAGAGCTAAGTTGAATTGTTTCAAAGTGGCCAGCAACAATCGACTGCATGCATAAACCGTTGTAGCGCAACCTGAATCATATATTTAAAACGTAAAACGTAAATGCTGCAATTTTCTCAATTGTAGATTGGATTATTTCAATTAAAAATCAGCAAGTTTATACATGTACATTTTAACAAGTAAAATGCAACTTCAATCATATAACTCCCGTTTTTACGGCACACTTGACGTTTTGATTTGTATTTCTACCTAAGCCAAACAATTTCGGTTAGGATTGAGGGAAATAATAGATCCCCACCTGTCTGAATACTTTTAGCATGTCCTTTTTGGGCTATTAGAGGGCTCGCAACCTTCGCTGCTACGCCTTTACTTCTTCACCGTTAAATGGCATAGGACGGTCCCTATGTAAGCTAAACAATTTCGGTTAAGATTTATGGAAAGAATAGATCCCCACTATTCAGAATATCCTAAGCATGTCCATTTTGGACTATTAAAGGGCTCGCAAGAATCGTTCAATTCGAGAATCAACATACTATTTTGTTGCTTCGCTTTTATCTGTTCACCTTTAAATGAGCATAGAACGGTCCTTATCTAAGTTTAACAATTTCGGTTAGGATTGATGGAAAGAATAGATCTCCCGCTTTCAGAATATCCTAGCATGTCCATTTCAGAGTATTAAGAGGCCTCGGAAGAGCTTTGAATTCGAAAATCAACATACGATTTTGCAGCTATGCCAATATCTCTTCGCATTTAAATGGGCATAGCACGGTTCATATCTATATTAAATAATTCGGTTACGATTGATGGAAAGAATAGATCTCCACCTTTCAGAAAATCCTAAGCATGTCCGTTTTGGGCTATTAGAGGTCTCGCAATAGCACTTTGAATTTAGAATAACCAACTGAAAAAAGGAGTGTTCACGCGAATTAAGGGTGATGTACTTCAAATACGATTTTGGGATCCAAGCGTTACTTTTACAAAAAAAAATGTATATCACTTTTCCTGTCCAGAATTGTGTGCTGATTTATTGTGTGCTGCTTTTGATTTATTGACGGTTAAGGAGTTAAAGCAAAAAAATCGTATTTGGTCACCATTTTGGTGTTCTACATGGAAATTGAGGTGGCTCCCCCTCTGAAAAACTTTGTACTGGCCTAAGGTAACCACATGAAAATGGCGTATTTCAATCAAAGTATGCACAATTCTTTGAAATATTGGGGTGTACCACACGTACTATGTGGGCAGCTTGTTGCATTGAACTTGCTGTTTTTAGATTTTTAACAGAAATTTCAATGCAATACGATTTCCAAAGGAAGAACCATGCTGTAAGAGAACGTTGGCCATACCCTTACGACATCCTTCATCAAGGCTTAAAAGTCACAAATAATAAAAGGTCCAACTAATAGACTGGTGTCTAAAATGCAGCTTATGCATGTTAAGCCTACATAATATCCATACAAAACAGACTACATCAATGGCAGTCAACCACCTGATTTACATATTTTGTCATGAAAGTTATTTTTTAACCAAAATAATTTGTCTATGGTGTGAATGTATGAAAGGTCAACATTGCCATGTGGTGTTGTATCCAATAACCTAATCTAATTTCTGCAATGGTTTAAATTAAGTGTAAAATTACCAACCCATCAAGGATAAAATGGCTGTTGTTGACAAAAATGTATCTATTTATATGTAATCCAGCGTCAGCGAGCACGAACAAGCTTTTGTTCGTAAAACATTGTGATAAGCTTTCTTTAGCTATACTGATAAGCCACTGAATGGTAACGACTATGCAAATAGTAAAGTTCTAACACCAACTTAATTCTATTTTGGGGTTAATGGATGCAGGCGAATTTGGTTAAATGGTCCATTTAGCTAGGGATTTATTTCTGTAACTAATACTTCACAGCAGTATGCTACTTTAGTATATGCCCGTAACATACAATACAGATTACAAACAAAAACGTCAGGTGTGCCGTAAAAAAGGGGTTATATGATTGAATTTTCACTTGTTAAAATGTACACAGATAAAAATGTATCATTTTCAATTGAAATAATCAAATGTACACTTGAGAAAATTGCATCTGTTTAAGTGCTGTTGTGATTTACGTTTTAAATATATGATTTGTAAAGCACAGCAGCACTTAAACAGATGCAATTTTCTCAATTGTACATTTGATTATTTCAATTGAAAATAATCAGTTTTTATCCGTGTTCATTTTAACAAGTGAAAATTCAATCATATAACCCCTTTTGTACGGCACACCTGACGTTTTTGTTTGTAATCCGTGTACCTTTTTTACGGCTATGGCGTCGCGCAACAAAGGTTTATGCATGCTGTCGATTGTTGCTGGCCACTTTGAAACAATTCAAGTCAGCTCTGAAAGCCTCCATCTGCGAAATAAATACGCAATTCTATCGTTTTTAGCTGCCAATTTTCGAGGCCTTACAACGCAGCTTAGTTTGGTTTAAAAATATATGCGTTTAGCTGAAACACTAATTCTTTCATTTTACCGTTCAACAATCAACTTTTTAGTAAAGATATAACAGGTGCACTAAGAATGAATCTGGAGTTTACTGAGTGGCATTGTTCCCTAAATACAATGGTTAAAACAATGTAAAACAATCAAATGATCATTTAGGGTGCCGTAACTCCGGAATGGATCGACCAATCGAAAAAGTGGTCCCTGTAAGGTTGAAGCCCAGGGAAATTTCTGGCTCAGATCATGTTTCAGATTTTAGGTAGGTGCAGTAGTTTTTTTCTGAAACCGTGTCAGCCAAGAACAACAACAACAACAAGAAAAAGTGAACAGTTTTCAAATTTACGTGTGGCTCCATACGTTTACTCTTGAACGGAATTGCATAAAAGTTAATGTAAAGTTTGGAAAAGGAGAAAAGGAAAACGAGAAATTAATAGTTTTAGTTTTGCTGGAGAGACGACTTCAATCATATATATACACGGCTATCGCCGTGTATGATAATAGTTAATCATAAGCTGGTATATAAGCTGGTAATAAAACAGTAGGCTGCTAAGGCAGCCCTGATGTTAAAGTAGTTCTTTTTAAATTAACAGCAAACGACACGACTTATTAGTCTATAGCTTGTCTGCAGACTGCCCTACAAAGAGCAATTTCCAACACAATATATATTCATTCCAAGATGGTGGCATTGTTCAGACAATTCATCCAGCCGAAATGGGCTGTATCCTGCTTGGAAAGAAGTTGAATTGTAACTTCTATGCCTACAGTAGATACGCCGCGAGCTTACAATAGTGATTTCACATAGAATAATGTTTGCGTGCTGTGCCACGCTGCACCATGCCGCACCCACGGTTTTCACACAACTGATGTTTGCGTGCTGTGCCATGCCATGTCGGACCCACGGATTTCACATGGAATAATGTTTGGGTGCCATGCCGTGTGGAAGTGAGTCACGATGGCAGCTGCACAACAAGCTGCTGGCACATAATAGCATGGCCTAGCTTGGTTAAGTAGTGTTAATTTTTCCACCCAAGCTGGAATCGAAAAATTAGTGTTTGTCTATTAGTGGTTGTTGTTGGGGGTTCAGACATTCTTACACAGTTCACTCTATGGAACAAACCACATTCATTCTGTAAACCTATAATGCTCATTTTATGGATATGGCTATACAGATTGTGCTTTTCTGAAAATGATAGATGTAGATCTGAAGTTTAGGGATCTGGATAACCAGTTTTATTGTTTTGCATTGTTTTAAACACTGTTATTAGGCAACAATGCAACTCGGCCAATGCCACTCACAAGGCGTAAGCTTAAGATTAAACAGATGTTACCACTTAGGACAATTTTTGTGCTGTTACAATGCTGATGAGCCAACAATTTTCACGCATTTTGAGGAAACGCGAAGAGGAAGCAATGCTGTTATTACAAACTAGTTTATTTAGTGGTATGACATCGGCCTCCCATGTTAATGTTACAATTTTTGTGGCCCATTTGCTATCTGTCCTGTAAATATGAATAAAGGCAAAGGCGTTTGTAGGAAGGTGGATCCAGGATATTTTGAAGGGCCCCCCCCCCCCATACCAGCTAAGGGGACTGGGGGAGAGCCAACAGAAGCATATACATTTAAGACTTAAGTGCCTTATGGCTTCTGGAGGGTTTGATTTTCCGGTATCATAAAAGAAAAATGAATGATAGCTATTAAAACCTTGACTCATCCTTAATCCTTTCCTTAGGAGTGTTTACAAATTACGTGAACACCTGGAGGGAGAGGGAGGGTTAAGAAAATATGTTACGATAGGGAGGGGGAATGTGTTAAAGTGTTATGTAGCCATTAATTCTTGCCAAATTATATTTTGCTAAATTTTTTCTCTATTTTTTTTAACTAAATTATTTTTTTTAACCTTTGTTCACACTTGAAATTTTTATTTTTTCAAAATTACTGGTCATTATGCCACTAGGTTCTAAGTATAGCTTATAAAAATGAATTCATGTAAAAAAAAAATATTCAAGAAAATGTTACATATTTCAGATGGGGGGTTACACTAAATGTTACACTGGTTTTACAAAGGGGGATGGGGGATCTACATTGCCAAAAAAAACGTGTTACATAATTTGTGAATGTTCCCTTTCTTGCCTACTACCAATCTACCATATGGTCCTTCTTTTTGGCCCCCTTAGATCTAAGTTGACGACCCATTAATTTATCACCTTCTTAGTTCTGTGTTACACAATTTTTTTTTCCAAGAATGGTTTTATTTTTTTGGCAGTGAAGGGAGGGGCTGGTCGCACCCAGCGCACCCACCTAAATTCGCTGCTGGTAGACCATATTCGCGATATGGCAGGTACAAACAGAGAAATCCACATACATCCCCCCCCCCCCCTCCTTTGGAGCAATGCCATTGGTCCTTCAACAACCGATCAGAGAAGAGGGTGAGGGTCAAGTGACATCATACAAAATGGCGGTGCCCATATAGTGGCAGATATCTCATAGGAAATGGTGGCTTTCATTTACCTGGAGGAGGAGGGTTTTTTGCTACCTCAGTGGTAATGTGCGACTAGGTTAAACTGAGTAAATCCAATTCAAGCCCTCCCCCTTCGGTTTATCCCAGGGGCATGATTGCCCCCAAATTAGGTACCCTAAAACTGCTTCGAGAGCGCATTTAGCACACACCCTAGGAGCATACGGTAGCGCACGTTTGGCACAAATGTTAGAGACAAGCAATAGAGACAAGTGATCCCCGAGAGATACGGGTAACTGTTCGCTGAAGCAAGTGCATTCTTCCAGATTAAACGGATGGGGGGAACTACGATGGTTCAGGAGTCGGTTCTGCAAAGGAAAAGTCTCCTGGCAATAAATGCATTGTAAAAACATGTTTTAGCGTCTGTTCTGAAATTATAAAAGATTTTCATATTTTAATAATGAGAAAGAAAACAAAATGATGACCTTTTTTTTAATATTAAAGATTATTACATTGAAAAGTTTTACATGGAAAAAAGGGAGGGCCATATTTATTTAAGATTGTCTGTGAAACTGTTGTACTTGCTGTAGTATCCCTTCCATTTAACGAAGTAAAGCATTTTACTGTTCTATTCTGCTAAAAATAAACCAGGAACTACAGTTTTTTTGAATTTCTGGTTCGTAAAACCTCCGAACACCGGTTCACTCGACTCGTCTTTCAGAATTCACATAACTGGTTAGGTATTTTACACTTTGCGGATGGTGAAAACTTCATTAGTAAAACTTTGCAAATACGCTGTATTGAAAATTTTCTTAACTGTAAAAATCCTGACTTTGTTTCCTACGGCGTATTTGGGTTTCTTCAACAGCCGTTTAGGACTAGTTCATCTCACCAACGGTTTGTGATGGCAGGTTACTTCCCTCGGTTTGAGTTTTGGTGTGGAGTGGATCATGTTGTTGTACTTTAAAACTAACTTGTTGATAATGTGTATCCAGGGCCGGCTGAAGGCAATATGGGGCCCTATGCGGATTTAGCAACTGGAGCCGCCCAGGGTCGTAACTGTAGCAATAAAAAAGCATTTTTTTCCCCCGATTTTTACATTCGTGTTCGATTCGAATAATTAAACAAAAGTTGTCTGTTCAGTCCAAGCTAATATCGACTTCACTTTTTTTATTACCAAAAAGAATGTGAATCACAAACAGGGACGCCCCGAGGTCTGATCGGGCATATGGGTCCAAGTTTTCTGTGGGCCCCCTCCAAGGGCAACCTGAGAACCTTTTTTTTTATTTTCTTTTTTTTTGGTACCATGGGGTGTTACGGGGCCCCAAGCAACTGAGCACTTTTTGCAGTTTTATTTTTTAGTCTGAGCTGGCCCCCTTGAAACAATCATGGGCTGGGCTGGGCCCCTTTTACAGCCCGGGCCTAGGGACAGAAGCCACACTTGCTCCTATGGTCAGCTCCGATCACAAAAACAGTAAATAACGTTACAAAAATGACAAATTACAGCCACGAAAACGAAAAAAAAAAAAAACAGCAAACAAATTCGTTATTATCAAAAACCACATAAAGAAATTCGTTATTATCAAACAAAACCCACATAAAGAAACCAAAAACATACTTCCCAGAGGAGTAAAGAAAAGTAAAGAAAAAAAAGAAAGAAGGTAGAGGAGAAAAAGGGGGAGGGGGGACGAGAAAGGAATATCCATTTCACCGTTTCACGTATATCATTTCCTATCAGACTGCCACCTGCCGACAAAAATGCCTGACGCAACCACTAGTTTTGGTTTTGCATGGGTCGCACAGCGCTTCTACCAATCGAACCACATCATTCCCAAAGATTCAAAGCACTACCACAGATTCTCACCACGCTTTCTCTTTGACGTTGACATAGTATAAAGGATTTTTAATCAATAATCTGCCTCGCTATAGTGTGATTAGTGGTCCCGCTCCCGTGCAGGGGCCTCTTTAAACAGGGGGCCCTATGCAGCTGTGTTGCTCGCGTGGCCCTTGAGCCGGCACTGTGTATCCACTCATGATTCCCCCGCCTGGTGAATCTTTTTAACATTTGGGTTTTCAGCATTCTGTTAAGACGTTCTACCATGATCGCTTTCTTATCTTCTCAGAGTAGGTAGAGTACATGTTGATGTTATGATGCTTAAGAGTTTTGAAGTCTTTTTTGTAGAACTCACTACTTAAATTGACTTGCTCATTTTTAGGGGCTGTTACTCCTTCGAGTATCTTCTTTAAATATTAGTAATGTCTACATTGGCTTTTGATTTAAGACGAATGGCCCAAGCAAACGTAGACATGATGTTAACACAGGTCAGTAGTAAGTTATACCCTCTATTTAGCCTACTGTAAGGTATCATTTCCACCAAGTCTGCCTGTCATAGATCATTCAGGCCCAAAACAATCACTTTCCATCCTGGACAATTTTTTCTTGTTGGTTTGTGCAGTTCTTTTACGAGTTGATCCATTTTTTTTATTTCCCATTCCGAACCTTTGTTTTGTTTTCTTGATTTTCTTAACGATCAATCGAAGCAGCTAGTTTTTATCTTCACGCCAGAGAAGGAGGATCCTCTTTCACTCTTTGAGCTTTGGAGATTAGAATTTCATTGAAGGCATGCTGATCTTTTATATTCTAGCTCTCGGAGTAAGCTATATTGTGTTCTTGCATGCTTCGTCTAGTTTATTTATTCCCAGATCTCCTTGAGCCAATCTTTTTTCCAGTTTGGTTCCCGGGCCACAGTATTGATACTCCAGTAAATGTATTTTATGTGCGGTAAATTATATTTGATTTTGTTAACAATTCCTTTCTCAGACTCGATAAAGGAAGCCCTTTTCGTCCCGCACACCTCGCAAAACACCACTTCCACCCATCGGTGATTTTTTTAGGTTAAAATAACTCGCAACTCCGGCCCTTTAGAAGTGTGACATTTACATCTGATGCAGTGCCACTTCTTGATTTTTTTCTTTTCTGTGGTTCTTTGTTTTATATACGTATACAATTTTTAACCTAAACCTAAATTTTGATAAGCCACTTTTTTTCCCTGAGCAGTTTTGATTTGTCTTAGTTGCATTTCTGATGAAATTTCAACCATCTTGTTTCTATGTCGGTCATGGCTGGCCAAAGTAGATTTATACAAAAGCCTTAGTCCCTTAATCTCTTAATCATCGTAATATTTATAATCAACTGTTTGAATAGCCTCCTTTTTTAAGCATGCAGGTCCTTTTTTTCCAAGTAAGTTTCTGTCTGTGAAGCAATGATCGATCCGTACTTTACACTTCGGCTGGACTTGGGTTTACGACTGGAGGGGTCATTGTTTTAATAAATGGCATGAGTATTTTTTAACATAGCTGCGTAAGATGCTTTAACTTCTGGTGAATAGGAGGATCTCTTTAAAAACTAGCAGACTCCAAAGCCCACGTCTTCCTGCATATTGCTCCCAACTGACCACTTATGTCATTCTCCAAAATAGTAACTGATTTATTTATAAATATGGGGTCAGGGTCCTTAGGATTTTCGAAAAATTTGACCAAGAAATGTTTGGCTGTTTTTTTTCTGATAACCTGGTTAGGTAACAAACTGTCTGGCAACCTTAGAGTGGCAATGTTAGGACGCTCCGTGGAGCAGAAATGCATCTAGCATGCACTGTGAAATACGTAGGTGTGAGTTTAGAACTGGAGCTTGATGCGTGTTAGTTTTTCAAATTTAATTCAAATTAGTTAAACATCTTTTGAGTTTTGCAATTTTGCGTTTGATCTCCATTCTTCATTTTTATAGGTGAAAATGAACGTTTATATCGTCCCTCGTTTAATGTTTATTAATAGATAAAAAAAAACTGTAAGGTTTGTTCCAACAAGTTCTACACAACATTTTAAAGTCTGAAAATTCCATGTCAGGCCAACATGATTTTCGTAAACATATTTTCAATTTAACTCATCCACAGGAAAAAGGATTAATAAATTTGCATTGTTCCTGAAAAGTTGCTTAGGAATTCTTGTGTATGACTGACTGCAATAAAGAACATCGGTATTTGAATGACGCCCTTGCGCAAAATAACGCTTGGTGTTTTTTGTTTATTGAGAAGGCAATCATCGCAAATAATAAGGTTCCTAACTGTGGCGTCCAGTTCTTCTGAAGCAGAAAAATCAACTCGAGAATCATGAATATATGATACATTCTATCCTATATTTTCCTCAATTTCAGCAAATATATAGACTGCAAAGCTTTATATTTAGGTTGGCATAAGGTTTTGCTGTAGATAAATAATTTATCAAAATAGAGCCAGCCTTCTTTACAAATGAAATTAAACAGTAGGTTCGTTTTCCTGCAATTTGAGGGGCCTATTATTAGACATCTGATATTCGGAGAGAGAAACGGACGATTTTTTTGTTCTGTATTACGTAGAAAATATTCTTACTTTTTAATTTCCATTGCTTTTCTTATTTACACATTTAAAAAAAAAATATTTGTGGAGGTACCAAACTCATAAAGTCTTCATCAGAAAATTTGTCGTTGGAAATATTGGAATGGGCTACTCCAAAGTCTACATTGCACCATAATTTCACATGCTGGGAGTATCATCGGTGAAGTACACTGAAGTAATTTTCTCGGTGACTTCCGTTTAGATTAAAGTGTTGTAAAATGTCAAGTTAAACCAGGGTTTATCAATAACATTTTTTTTTGAGTTTCCCTTTAGTCTTGTGAATATTCTTGCATACCCAAGTTCTAAGACAACAGTTTGTTTACCCCTGTTACCTTTGTTTGCTTTTTCGCAAGAGGGGTAACAGGAGAAATCCGTCTGCATAGAATTAGGATAATTGAACATAGTCAAAGATAAAGATTTTTGCTCATCAGTCTAAACCTCTAGTTTTTTACAGTTATAAAGATTTTTCAACACTTTTTGAGTTTCTGGGTTGCTGGGTTAAATCCAACCTTTATGTTTCGATTTTTTGTTCGAAACAGGAGACCCTGCACCCTTTAAATCTTTAAACTGTATGAAAGGAGATAAGGCTCACTTTACCATCGTTAATCTTTGTATCATTCTCGCTCTTCCCTTCGGCAAGTTTTTTTTGCAAGAGATGCGAAGATGCGTTTGATAGGCAAGTTTGAGACATTTTGAGGTATTTAAAGAAAGCCACAAACTGATCGACAGGGCACATTTTGAGGTTTCATTTTTCCAAATATTAAAAAAAGATGTCAGTCAATAGGTTTGCACAAGCTTTGAAACGGATGAGAGGGGAAGGATGTGCCGTGCTGGGTATCGGTCCGAGAGGACAGCTGAACTAGGGTACGTGTTAACTCATGAAAACAATTACGATAGGCAAAACAATTGCTTAACTAAAGTAGAAGCTGCTATTGAACCTCAAGGTGCCGTAAATTATTCTCAGATTGATACTCTGGAAACGGACAGTCAAAAACTTAAAACTGAGTTGTTTCCTTCCACAATTCTTCTCACTGACGAGTTGGCTTACACAGTTCCCAGTATGTAAAAATACCTTGTTTATAGATGGGTCGAATGGGGCTTGTTTGCTAAAAAGAAACAAATTAAGGATGTGGCTTTCCCCTGTCATGCCAATGATGTTGCTACTCAAGTGTACGTAAACAGAAATTGCATGTTATAGGATGATCAAAAAGAATGCTTCAACGCCATAAACAAGCACCATGCTTCAGCGCCATAGATAATCTACTTTGCCAAGTGATGCTGCAGCGAAACAATTTGTGCACAAAAACACTTTCACGATAATCAGTTGCAACATGAAAAGTCCTTCTCTTATAAGACTTCCTTTTTTAATTTGTAAAAGGCTGTTTTGAACAGTAGCAACCCAAGTACAAAAATCATTGCTAGGTGCAAGGTAGGACAGAAATGTTTTGTACTTAACTAAAATATTGGGTGAACATTCAGCTACTACCGCTTACAATATTCCTTACAAAATGGAAAAGAATTTACAAATTACGATACAGTCAGGCCAAGATTTCCTCATCAAAGACTTTTTTTTCCAGTTGATTTATACGTAACTTTCCAATAAATACCTTTTGTCGTCCTATCTAAGACACCTTCATAATTAGCAGCCTTAGATAAGATGCTTAGGATAAATACGCAAAAGTGACCGCACCAAATTTGGTCAACGTTTTACACACGTTCCTAATTTTTTTTTATTCGTGGTCCCAAGTACTTAACTAAATATAAGGAAGGACCCATGTTGCCAAAACTATCGAAACAACCGGGTTCCCCGTAATGGTTGAGTTGGTGACCCAATGACTTCCGTCTCCATAGTGGAAATCTTCCAAGTTCACGATTCCATTTTCACCCGTTGGTCTTACGTTAAGAGGATAATGTCTTTACTAAAATACTGTAAATTTCGGAATTTTCATACTCTCACCAATCTGTTTAAATCTAAGTTCATTAACGGTTTATTAAATTCAATTCAACCCTGGGTGGCCTTAAGTAAAGGACCACAGAGGAGTTTTTTTGCTTCATTTTTTGTTTCGTTTTTTCTTCGTGCCGGAACTTTGCACTTGCTTGTAATGTTGTACGAGTTCAGCTAGAATTTTTGCATCATTTTGTGCATTTTTGTGGCAGGTGCTACCCCGGCCATCTTCCCTGCTAAGCCTGCATTTCTGGGTAAAATCGGTCCTAGCAATGCCATTGGCAAAAACCCATCTTTCTTTTTTTTTCGTCATTGTGGTTTTAGCGCTAAATCTTTTTTTGTTTAATAAACAACTTCGACTCTTCCCCTATCCAACTTTAGATTTATTTTCCTGTCGCCAACGAGCAGAGCGCTACAGGTGGTATTACCTGGCATGGCCGTGCTATACTTCAGTTTGACTTGTACGTTCATAATTCCCGATTGAAGTCTCTCGGACTGTTTGGAACAATCAAACACCATGAGAGGATAGGCTTTCTTGAACTGAAGCAAGTCAAAATTCGAGTCGTTGGTGTCTGGATGTTAATGTCGCTGGTATTGTACAGGATTTTAATGCCAGCTGATTGTTGTGCTAATGAAATTAAGTATGATAGAGGATTTAAATGACAAATAAGGCTGGTAGTTCATTCACCGCTTTTAATGATGGAAATGCTGATGAGGAAATTAACTTGTTTGCCTTGCATGTTACTGTATCGAGCACTTTATCAAACCCCCGATGCATTGGATTTCTCGCAATGTGAAAGTTTATAACACATTTGCAGGAGTGCCCTAGTTTTCGACATTTCATGAATTTTTTCAGGAGGTCCCATCCATTTTCTACAGCTCATAAAGCACTTGCAATTGGTACGTGATTTAGTACCCCTTACTTTCAACACTGGGTTAGTCGATAAAGCAATTTTCAGGGTACCCAATTTGGGGACACCCTAATGTTACAAATTCATCATTTTCATGCCCTGAAGCATTTTCAGGAGTGCCCCTAATGATTCGTCATTGTCACAATGTGACACCTCATAAAGCATTTGTAGGAGTGGCCAACTCCCCCCATTCATTTTCGACATGCTCGCAATGCAAAATTGATGTTACAACCCCTTCCTATGTACTTTCAACGTGCAAAAGCTCATAAAGCACTTTTCAGGGTACCCGATTTGGGGACCCCCAGATGTTGCTAACTCGTCATTTTCATGCTCTCCAGATTTTCAGGAGGGCTCCTAAGAATTCGTTATTCTCACAATGTGAAAGCTCATCAAGCATTTGCAAGTGTGCCCAACCCCATACATTTTCGACGTGCCCACAATGTGAAATTGACGTTACGAACCATTATCGATGTATTTTCCGCATGCAAAAGCTCATAAAACAACTTTCAGGGTACCCGATTTGGGGACCCCCAGAAGATTGCTATTTTCATCATGCCTTAAAAAACATTTTCAGGAATGATCCTAACATGTATGCCAAATGTGCGCTAATGTGTGCTCCTAGGGTGTGTGCCAAATGCTCTCTCATAAGCTCTTTTAGGGTACCCAATTTGGGGGCCCCCTAACATTGCTATTTCATCATGCCCTAAAGCAGAGGTCTCCAAACTACGGCCCGAAGGCCAGATGCGGCCCGCGAAGCACTTTTGTCTGGCCCGTGCTTTATTTTCACTAAATGCTATTGTTCAGCTGTTCATGCTTTTGAAGGTGTATTCTCCCTTTCCCTGAGTGAAGCGGAGGTTACTTTTTCGAAACTGGGAAGATGTCGACTTCGTTCAGGAATGGCTGATGAGCATCTGCATGCACTATTTCGCATTGGAGTTTTCACTTTTAAATCTCAACATCGATAAATTGCCAAGTGAGAAGTAAGCCCACAGTTTCCAATAATGGGGGATGCGGGTTTAGTGAGAAGCAACTATAACTGTTACCGTAATTTACAAAAACACAACATGACCAGTGTTTTTAAATTTTTTTTTGGGGGGGGGGGGGGAGAATGGGCATTGCTGGAATCCACTATGACTGGCGGAGGAAAAACTTGGCCCGCGAAAGATAAGCAATTGTGCAATATGGCCCTCAGTTTGAAAAGTTTGGAGACCCCTGCCCTAAAGCATTTTCAGGAGTGCTCGTAACATTTGTGCCAAATGTGTGCTAATGTGTGCCCCTAGGGTGTGTGCCAAATACGCTCTCGTAAAGCATTTTTTAGGGCACCCGTTTTGGGACCCCCTAATGTTGCTACTTCGTCATGTCACCGAGCTAGACAAAGGGGAGGCCTTGAATTGGATTGATCCAGTTTAATCATGTTCTGCTTTACCACCGAGTTTAGCAAAACACCCTCCTCCTCCAGATAGACGAAAGCTGCCATTTCCAAGACCATTTTGTATGATGTCACGTAACCCTCATCCTCACCTCTGATTGGCTGTTGAAGGACCAATGGCATCACTCCAATGGAGGGTGTTTGTGGGTTTGTGTGCGTGCCATATCACAAATGCGCTCTACTGAAACTGAAACAGAGCTGCAGACAAACCTACTGCCAATAGAAGGATTTCTACGTTGGTAACAAGGATCACAGAAGATAAGCTATGCCAAAGTATCACTTATCAGAAAAATACGATCTCGTTTGATGTTTAAGGTAAGGTTTAACTGAACCGAAGTCAAAAACAGGAAAGGAAAGCTAATAAATTTTTCTGTAAGATTTCAGATGCCACAATATTGTGTAGTGTCACAGTGTTTAGTCCACGTGAAACCTTACTGTTTTACAAAACATTGCATAATAAAAAAGGGGAATACGGTTGTTTTATGTTTTATGACGCCAGTTTTTAGTATAGTGTCATTCAAATTAAAGCCTAAAGCAAAATGTTGATGCATAGAAACAAAGGAAGAATCTTATATGGCTTTGTTTAGTTGTGTTTAGATTATCTAGTAGTTTTTATTTTTTATATTGTGAACATTTAATGCCAACTGGCTTGGATTTGTCGAAAACCAGATACACACCTCACACACAATCTTCTACTTTTTTGCCTAATGTTTCAGTGTTATTCTTTAGTGAAGTCTTCTCCTTTCTGTTCATGATACATAACGACTGACTTTTTTGATAATATTTAGCTAAGTAGAAGCTGACACCAATACCATGTACAAAAGTGAAAATGGTAAAACATTTGAATACCGTAGTAAAGTTTCACGTGGACTAAAACTACAGCAACGTTGTGGTTCCTGAAACCTTGCAGGAAAGTTTCTTCGTGTTCCTTTGCTGTGTTGACTTCAGTGCAGTTAAGCGTTAACCTTAAACATAAAACGAGTTCGTTTTTTTTTCTCGAATATTCAATATGGCTTGCCAGGATTTTGATCTAAAATGCAGCACCTGCTTCTGTCGCAACTTCAAAGGTCTAGAAGAGCATGACTGTAATGACGTAATACTACTCCCTTGTTTTGTCTGCAGCAGAAAAAGCAAAGAATAACAACAATTTATATCACCATATAATTCGTGTTTACAGGTGGGTGTAACTCAGAAAAAACTGGCTGGTGGAAGGATGTCATTCCCGTTAAAACAACGTGGAGTTGGAATTTGGTGACCAATCGGTGGTACCAGTTGGCAGATATGCGCCATGCTCGTGTTCACCATTCTGCAGTTAGTTGTTATGGAAGAATTTATGTCCTAGGAGGAGTTGATGACAAGAATATGTGAGTTGGCAGATGCTTTAAAATTATTATGTATTTTTATGCAGATTTATTAATACGCTTGTACTTGACCAAGGCATGGCATATTGAAAAGAAGGATTGACAAGAAGGATTGACTGTCTATTGCACTCATAAACTGCAGAAGCATTAAAAATAAAGGGATCTAGTTGTTGGACTTGGTACAGGATCTTAAACCTAATGTTATTATCTGCTGCTCAGTGCTGATATTGGCGATAATGAGATTGTTCCTCCTGAATACCAGTCTTACAGTAATGATAGGTCAAATCACAGGGGCGGAGTCTTAATTCTGGTTCACAAAAGTTTGTCCAGTGGCAGTGTTGATATTGATGTGGGACGTAGTGAGATTTGCTGCTGAGCTATCAGGCTTGATGATAGGAGCCCTGGTATTGTTGCTGCGTACAAACCGGAAAAAGATGAGAAAATATTTGACTCCATTCTTCATTTTTCTGAAGAGCTGCAAACTCAGGTTGATAACATTATTAATGCTGGGGAATTTAACATCAGAGATTTTGATTGGTCTACTGACGAAATCTTGCAGAACAGATTGTCCACAATGATGGAAGCGACGGGAACTGAGCAAATTGTCGAAAAGCCGACTCGGATTTTTGGTAATACAAGAAGTGTGTTGGACCTTATCTTTACAGATAATACTGAAATGTGTAGCATGGCTATTCTGCAAAAATTCAATGATCATCAGATCATCTACGCCACCTATAACACTTCTGCAAATATGGTTACTAGCTCCAAAGAATATACTAAGTGGGATTATGGTCATGCTGACAAGGAAAAACTACTTGAACTTCCAGGAAAAAGTTACGACAAGTTTAAATGGTGTAATGGAAATTTGGATGAGTTGGTTGATATTTTCACGAACGACCTGGACATTGCTATGACTACCTGTGTCCTTAAAAAGACTGTGAAAGTGTTTAACGATAAATGGATTTGAGAGATACCAAGAGTTTAATTACCAAACGTAGAAGAATTATAGAAAAATGCTTCAACGTAATTATTCTTCTGATCATCTGTACAAATTGGAAGATCTTAGTGCACAAATTGTTGATAAAATGAGTGAAAATAGAGAACATAATGTTAACAAGTTGTGCGAGGAATTTGCTACCAAACCAAAGAACTTTTGGAACTATATCCGAAATTTCAAAGGATGGGAATCTGCAGTGTCCCAGCTTAATGTTAATGGACTCTTGTGTTGTTGAAAACAAGGCTATTGCTAACACTCTTAATAACACTTTTAGGAAAAACTTTTCTAATCTCAACAACAGGGCACCTTTACCCGATCCGTCTATGGCACTGAATGACGTGATTGAACAGGTTGTGGTCTCTTATAATGGCAGCCTTAAATTGATTCAAAATCTTGACTCATCTAAATCTCCTAGTCCCGGAGGTATTCCTGTTCCTATACTTAAATTAGATGCTGAAGTGGCTGCAAAATATCTCACCATTATCTTCAATAAATCCATTAGCGGTGGATATGTCCCTTTAAAATGGAGGGCCGCTACAGTTGTACCATTACACAAGAAGGGCAGTAAACAGGATCCAAACAACTTACATCACCACTATTTCACTATTCCACTTACATCAAATCTTTCTAAGATGCTTGAATACATTATTGTGAAACACTGTTTTTGCTACCTGCTTCAAAACAATGTGCTTCACGCTAATCAGTTTGGCTTCAGGGAACGGGTTTCTACTTACTTACTTTGAGTGGAATTGTGCCACAAAATTGCTGAAGGCATTCAAGGAGGACGGCAAGTAGACATTATCAGCATTGACCTGGAAAAGGCCTTTGATAACACCCGCATGCCTTGTTCATCCGTAAACTCCGTATGTATGGTCTTGGTCACATGGTTGATTGGTTTGCATCTTTTTTATACAACAGAACACAATGTGTCGTAATCAATGCTGTTGCTTCTGAATTCAAAAATGTGCTTTCTGGTGTGTCAGGGATCAATCTGCGGGCCCTTTTTGTTTATTGTTTACCTGAATGACCTAATGGAGATTATTGGAAATCATGGATCAGCTTTTGATGATGACAACACAATGATGAAAAACATTTGCACCTATTTTGATTCCATCGCTCTCCAGGAAATTATTATGAATGTGTTTAACTGGTGTTCGACCTCGGGGATGTTGATCCAGCCTCTAAAGTCTGTGGTCATGTCAATATCCAGAGGGGAAAATCCTATTATAGAGGACTACAAAGTGGGAAATGAAGCGCTGCCTAGAGTGGTGGAGATGAAGATTTTGGATGCCACTCTAAACAACACTGTTAATAGGAATTACCACATTAGTGACATTGTAAACCATGCGGGAAAGCAATTGCGTTTTTTGAGTCTTACGGGGTTTCACTCCTACTACTAAACTCACTGCCTACAAAAGTATGGTTAGATCGAAAATGGAGTATGCTGCTGTGGTATGGGACCCCTACCAGGAGGTCCAGATTAATATGCTTGAGGCCATCCAGAGGCGTGCCATCATATTTGTAGAAAACGATTTCAGCTGGTTTGCAAGTGTTAGTGAGATGGCAGAGAAATTAAACTTACATAGTTTGAGAGACCGTAGAAAGGATAGTAGGCTTGCTCTCCTGCATAAACTTGTGCATGGTCGTACCATCGTGGATCCTGAAAGCCGGCTTACTAAACCAAATTTTACTGGTTGAAACGGTCATCCCATGAAGCTTGGAGTTTGGCAGCCAAGCACTGACTATTTTAAGTGCTCGTTCTAACCAAGAACTGTGGTTGAGTGGAACAAGTTGCTGATCGAATGTGTACAACACACTAATCTCTCTGGCTTTAAAACTTCCTTGGGGAAACTTCCTTGGCTGTCTCAATGGGTGATTGTTGGTTGTTTTTTTGCTTTTGTACTTTAGCTTGATATGTACAAGTGTACATAATTTTTAAATTAATTTAATTAAACATATTTGAAAACGGAAAAATTTTACCCAGCAAACCCATACTTACGAATCCATCTTCTTTTTTTTTTCAATAATTACAGTGTCATGAAATTAACAGTAGGTGATGGGCATCAATCTAATTAGTCACATAAACTTATTACAGTTGAATGTTTGCTGTATAGAAGGGTCAAAGATGCACTGATTAAAAGGGTCGAACTGGAAAATATTTAAGTCAAGATTGACTCGAATGTTATAATTTAAAAAAAATTGAGATAGGTAACATGGGCTTCCTTGAGATTGTGCATGCATGTCAGTAACACATTTTTGTTTTTCCTCATAAAAGAATCTTATGTTATTGCATTAAATATGCTGTTTAGGCACTATCCTAAAAGATTAAATACCGAAAATGAGTTAATATGGAAACAGGTTTTGATTACTGGCAGCATTCTCCAATAGCAGAAAATTCCGAAGCTTTTCATTATGAAGACACCGTTCATGCACTTCACTGCATTTTCATTTTCGATAACAGTGATGCCAGTAGTGTGTGCTTAAACATGTAGGTACATTTGCAAATTTACATTCAAAATTCGTAATTGTTCACGTTAATAAAAATGTGGTATTGAATAGATGATTTGAGTTTAGTAGCAGCTTTTTTAAACCAATCCTTTGTGGAACTGCCATATACATTTTTTTCCTTAGGAGTATAATTGTTTTCAGTTAGAGCTTACATTAATCCTACCAACATGTGAGCAATAGTACTACCTAAAGAAAATGTAATTTTAAGTATTACTCTGTAGTTAATGTTTGTTCTTAGGATTCTTCATTCTGTTGAAATGTATGACCCTAACATGAAACAGTGGTACGAGATGGCTTCCATGAAATGTGCAAGAATGGGCTTTTGTTCTCTCTTTCTTGATGGCAAAATCTTTGTTTGTGGAGGTGTTGGAATCAGTCCTTTGAAGGTTCAGTGTGGAACTATAATTAGTGAAGTGGAAAGCTACCTACCTCACAATGATGCGTAAGTTGACATTAACATATTTTAACCCTTAAAGTAGCAGTATTTTATTGATGCAACAGAAGTGAAGGGGAAAACCAAGACATCCTCTCTTCAGGAAACATTCAAACCAAAGCTGAGGTTTCGATAAAACAATCATGATAATGACTAAGGTAAATGGTAAACTGGATGTCTTCAGGGATGATAGGAGGACTGATGTAACAGATTTTCGTCAGTTTTTTTCTGTATATCTGTCATTTATATCAAGATTCACAATCTACTTGGTTGATTTGTATTTAATTACTAGAGTTCAGAAAGAACAATGAAACTTAAACTGTCTGCTGACCAAGTGAACAAAGCGAATGAGGTCCTGTTTTGACTTATATGTATTTCATTTTGCTCTGTCTGTTTGTCATGCAGTATATAGCCAAATGCATGACCCAATTCGAAATGAAATTTGATAGGTATAGCCTTTGAACTTTGGATGGACGATGTATGCACATGGTGTTGCAATCAAAATGCTTGGGAATGGGCAGGGCCGGATTTAAGCTCTTGCCGCCTGTAGGCCTAACCATGACGCCGCTCTTCAATGCCCCCCAAACTTCCCTCCCCAAGACCCTTACGGAATGTTTAATTTAGCTTCCTCCCCCCCCCCCCACCCCTAACTAGCACCTTTCTTAATTTGTATGTTCGTTTACAAGTCTGGTAGGGCAAACATAAATTATGCTATGTTATTGAGCAGAGTAATTAAAAGTAACCTATGTCCGTTGCCCTTTGAACTTGGATTAAGAAATTTAAGGATTTGCGTTCTACGGCCTTGTCCCGTTCTTCACTGGTTCCCCCCCCCCCGTTTTTTTTTTTTTGTAGTTAGCGCCTCTTCGTTTCACACGCTCATGGCTACTCATTTTATTTCGCTACAAAGATCAACGCATGACAACCAAACCAACACAAAGTGGCCCCTCAATGAAAAGTTCGTAAATAACGTAACTACGTTTTAAAGAAAACGTTAGTACACCCTATTCTCATACCGTATAGCACCGATCCTGCGCTCAATCAGTAATGATAAAACATTTGAGTTGCTGGAGAAAAATTGTTGAATTGTTATACCCTGAACAACTTGAAAAAAAAAGAGCCTTTGTCAACCGCAAAATCGGTGTATGCATGGTACTTCACCGTTACTATTGAGGAAAGTACTATTGGTAAGTATTGCAGATGATGGCAACAACTTTATAGCGACATCCTTGACAGGATGGGGTATTTCGTAAAGTTTTTACTTTTTAGTCTGATCTGAGGTGAGCTTATTTCTAACAACGGATGGATCCAGCATTTAGTTAATAAATTGTCACGAAAGGCCAAGCCCCCGCAAAACGCGCACGAACTTTTTTCACGCACAATTATTATGTTTAAGCCGTCTGCCGCCCCTGAAAAAAGTGCCGGTATAAGCCCGGGCCTCTCGGGCCTACTTATAAATCCGGCCCTGGGAATGGGAGGTGCACAAATTGCGGCCCAAAGATAATTTCAGCCTGTTTAACTCAACAGGCCTAATTTCAGATTACATGGCCTAATTCAAAATACAATTAGTAAGAATAATTCTTTGAAATTGGGCTGAACGACGACTGTACATGGTTTTATTCAATTTGGTAAAACTCCAAGAAGACTCAAAACGGTTTTCGACTTGTAACTTGTATTTATTTTATTTACTGCTTAAGTCCTCAATAAGAGGAAGAGCCACTTGTGTAAAGTGGCACTATCACCGATTGAAAGTAGGCAGAATCTAGCAACATCTAGCCCTACCTAGCACTATCTAGCACTTGCTTGCACCAAGCGAAGGAATGCACAATGGCATTTCTTTTAACGCAACAAAGAAGCCACGATCTCCTTAATTATTGAGTGAAAATCTTCGATCACCTGGGAGCAAGCTATAAAAGTTAACAATATCACTATCGCTAGATGGCACCATGGTATTTTCGTTCGCATTTCAATCGGTGATAGTGCACTGTAAGTTGACTATATACAAATGATCAAACAAAAACAAAATCATTTACAATCCTAATAGTTTTAATTTTATTAAGGTTCATGGTTTGAAAGACATTTTTTAAAAACAATACAATAATCTCTTATTGTAAGCTTGTAATAGGGCTGCTAATATTAAAACACGAATTTGAAACATTTATACCTCAATAACTATTTCATCAGTCGGATGACATTTTTTGCAATGATGTTGTTTAGTGACAGACGTTAATCCCCAAAGCACCAAATGTCATTAGGGTGAACTAAAAACTGGCTAAAACGTGTTAAACTGATGTGTCATTTTACAGACTTCTCTTCTTCCACTCAGAACCATGTAATAGTAAGGTACGTTTACAATAGTTGACGGGGCCTAGTAGATGGGCGAGTCACTGGATAAGAGTGAACTAGGTTGTATATTTGCCCGTCCACACACGTGTGAACTTCCAACACCAAGTACTCATTTAAATGGTGCTGTTTTTCAGAAAGTGTTGTGTTGTAGCCACAGGTCACTTCGCAGCCGTGTTTTGTGAAACAGCAAAACACGCCTAGGTTGCTGTTTGCACAGTCCAGTACACTCAACCCGCACTCGACTCCCCGATAAATATTGAATAATTTGATAGTGGGCTCGCCTCCCAGTGGACGGGCAAATTGACTAGCACTGGGGTTAAGGGATTGTGGAGCAGGTCTTAAAGGTCTTAATAACGTTTCAAAGTAGCTTCAAGTCACAAGACAAAGGTAAACCCCAAACTAGCGCACAGCCAAACTGCCAGAAGAAAAACGGCAACAATGGCCAAGGAGCCTAGTGCTGGAGAAGATACTAGTGACACTATAGCTCTCAAGCTAGTGCTAGCAGAGCCCAAAACAGCAACAATTCTATGGGCAAGACTAATGAGAACGAAACTTTGATAACCTTGAATTATGCATTGTATTAAATACAAGTCACCTTCGCATTTGAGAAATTCTTGCCCTTTAATCAAACTTGACAAAAATATAAATAATACGTTAAAGTCCAGCACTTCCGTAGCTAAACTTGGTAACCGTAATGTAAAGTCTTAAAAGACAGTCCTAGCAGTATACATTTGATCAGTAATAACATTGCTAAAACATGGTCTAAATAAAAAAGTTCTGTTTTGTGTAACACAGCTTTCTGTGAAAAACCCCTCAAGTTACAACAAGTAAGGTTGTTTCTACAAACACCTGATGGGCTTCTCAAAACCACGGCTTGCATTAGAAAGGTTAGTGAGACAAATTTTGATGTGTTAGGAGTAAATCCCCTTAACGAGTTGAGCTGTTTACACAAACCTTGGTTTAACGAAAAGTCCTGTAATGTTAAAACCCAAACTAGTCTGACCATAAGGAGAGTTACACAGCCAAACATATTCTCTCCAGTGAAGCATTAAGCAATTAGCGATGCCACCAGCTACACGCATCGTGATGATCTCTCCATTAAAAGGACATTCCTCTCAGCGCCATTTTTCTCGATCTCTACATCAAGTACGCCCCCAAAGTTTTATTTACTTACCGTTAGTCAATTCCTAGCTAAAAATCCGTTTTAAAATGTTGCGTCTAGGAGATTTTCTGTTGAATATTGATAACTTTATTTACTGCGTCCTGCAAGTATATGATCCTTTGCGCACCTGCAATAACCACCATGACGTTTCATTGTTTCCGGTTGTGACGACACAGTTTTTGCGTCAATGCCACGTGACCCGCAATTCATCTGCTAGGCCAGACGCCGTTCACGTGATCACGAAAAGACGAGAGCGGAAGTGACGATGTAGTATTACTATGCCGAATCTCGCGACAGCAGCGCACGGACACATGATTGCGCGTGGATGTTGTAAGGCAGGCCGGATGTTGCTTTAAAAAGGTGAAGACCAACACGAGCAAACAAGCATGGATGATCGCAATGTGCTCCGAGCAGCCACGCCCTTGCAGACAAAACTAGACGGTTAAACGACCAGAATTAGAATATCGCTCTCTCCCGATTTTAAAAATTTGATAAAAAAGAAAAGAAATGGCTCGTCAGCATGCAAGACCATTTGGGCCCAGTGGCTAGTAAACCCACGAAAACCTTTATTAAACCCCATAAGGGTGGCGTTAAAAAGAAGGTAATTCAATCAGAAGCTGTTGACCTTGCACAAAAAACTGGTGGCCTAAAAACACAAAAGGTACACTATGCTAAGTCTACAAAATACAAGCTGAAAGTAAACAGTGAATTTACTTCTTCATATTTCAATTTTAATTGATTTTCTGAATTTAAGGGTTGGGTTTTTTCTTTTCGGGATTTTTGTTAGGCCCACTTTAGGTTTCTTTCTCGAGAGTTAGTTAAGTCCTTTTTAGGCTTTTTTTTTTAGGACTTAAGGTGAAACGTGAGTACGTCGTGCAATGGCTATGCCCAGGCCATAAGTTTCACATGGGAATTTGTTTTTCGGGTATTTTGCGTTAAGCCTATTTTCAGGTCTTTTGATTTTTGGAATTTTTAGACTTTTGAGGCAAAATAAAGACGTCTTTATTCTTAAACTTGTTTTTACTTAAGGCTTAGATTCGCTTGTAAAGACAATTTTCGGATTTGGGCCGCAGTTTAATAAAGGGGATGGTTTTGTTTTGACATTGGGCTGCTATGTACAGTAATTTTTCGTTCTAACAAACAAATGTTGCTTAACTAAGCATCTACACTGGTGAGAAGCCATTTCTCTTCGATAGTGTTTTTCCCCAAAGGGATTTTTTTTCCCTTCAATCAACTTATTTTTCGGCCTTTTCGGGAATAAATTAAATTTATGACATGCAATGTATCGGGTGCTTCTAATCAAGGGAAGCCATTTTTTAATATTTAACTCTGTATAAAGCTTGAGTTACCTGTTTAATCTTTCATAGGTGGGCATATCTGATATCTATGTCTTGTTCTTTCATTTCCGCTTCCTGCATATAGAAGATTCTCGAACTGTCTATTACCCATAATACTTTGTTATTTTACGATTGTCAAGGGTAACCAAATCGTATAAAAGAAAAGGTGCCTGCGTGCAAAATCAGTTAGCACCGGGCCGTTTGGCCTTTTGGCTGGTCCTCTTCCCTGCATGGTCCTCCAAGTTAGGGTCCCCCTTAGCCATTAAGCCTTCTTTCCGAAACCTAAAGTAAGCCTTTTTTCTAAACCCAATTCAACCTAATTCAAGCCTAAAGTTCCCCAACTTTCATTCCTCTTCAGTCTAATTTCTTGCTCACTCAACTTGCTCGCCCGTTAATTGCTCGCCCGTTAAATGAGGTAAGGCTCCATCAACTTGCATCTGGATAAGATAAAAATTTACTCCCTCTGTTTTATTGGTATTGCCTACATGAATATTTAGACCCTGTGCACACATTCGTTTTTTTAAAGTGTGTTATCACATTTGCGGTGTAGTTTACGTGACATCAGTGGGGTGGTGCACAAATACGTCCGTCGACGTTGCATTACCACACGTCCACCTAGCGTTCGTTTTTCCAGGCATTTCCCCACAGCCCCGCAATGGTAACAAAAACGCACCTCCGGTCTCTCAGTACCTTGTTTGACACTCTATGTTTGACTTGAGCGGTGCACGTCGTACGTTTATTTATCGCCAACATGTTACCAAAAATGGCGGCCAATCATGAAGACATTGATATGGAATTGTTTAGTGGGGAAGTAAAGGACTATCCTGAAATATGGAATGTTGCTGTAGAAATTATTGAACACTCGTAGGGAAGTAATTAAAGAACTTATACGAATTTTCTCTTAAATGCACAACGGATGTATAAATCTTCCCCTGGTAAGTCTTAAATCAGCATATGGATGTTCCCAATATTGTGTCATTGGTTTCAAAATATATTTTTTGTACAAGAGGTAGCAAAAAAAAAGCAATATCGTCTCAATGGTTTCAAAATACATTTTTTTATACACAAGGTAAGCAAAATGGGATGGCGGCCAAATGCATACTGGCGTTATTTCACGGTATGTGTGCGTTGATTGCTACATCAACGCACGTTTAAAAAAAGGATGTATGATACTCGGATGGAGTAAAGGGTTGGGCAACGGGGCAATGACTCAGGCCTCTTCAGGCAATTCAGAGGGATAAAGTAAAGCCACCTCGTTTTAGGTTGTCAAGTTTGAAAAATGGCTACTGAGGCTCAATTATTAGTATCACAATCCCACTACTCAAAACATAAAAAAATAATAATAACTAGACATTTAGGCTAATTGCGATCACACTAACTCGTCAGAATGAAATATGCTATAATACATTAGTTCATTTTCTATATTCACAGGGTAGATATTTATGATTTTTACCCAGTGCTCCGCAAGGCAGTACTTCGTTTCTCCATATATTTCTGCTCAGTGCCCTACGTCAAATTTCAGCACGACCCTAAAATAGTTCACAATATTGAGAAAAGGTACGGTAGAATGAGAAAACTAAATGTAAACTTATTATCCAGTCATTATCATTTTTTGTTCTATAATTGCCAGTAGTACACTACAAGTGCCCAGTTGTTGTTTCACTTTTCCATAACCACGAGTTGCATTCCGAAATGAAAAAAAAAAAACATTGAGCATTTGCGTGGGGTGTTTTTATCATATAGGGACAACGAGTGATTGAGAAAAATTATCGATGCTTAAACTAGGCTTGAGTGGTATTTGCAATGGGAAAACAACGTTGCATTAAAAAGACGATGGAGAGACAAAGGTGAAAAAATTTTCTGATAATGCAACATGTGGTCAATTATTATCAGCGGTATTACCATTGTAACAGTTTTAATATGCTCTTCCAGATGGGAAGATGAAACTCCTCTCCTTTATCCTCGTTGTTTTGCTGCTGCCTTGCGTGACAAGTACTTCATGTACATCGTTGGAGGCGTGGAAATATCTGAAGATGACAATGGCAATGACATGAGTGGCAGTGTTAATAAGGTGGAAGTATATAATGTTATCAAAAGGGAATGGAAACCTGTCTGGAAGCTTCGCTCACCCAGGCATGCAACCGCCCTGCTCAACTATCGTTAAGTTGCCTAGTTAGCGATTAACATGCTGGTTCTTCTGACAGGTTGCCTTAAGCTAGGAATTAATTAGAACACCAAAGAGGTTTATGGTGTGTTAAGTTGAGTTTGGACAAGTCTCCCTTCTCCCCCACCACTAGCTGTATTTCTTAATATTCACTCCTAACTTGCAAATGTCAAGCGCAAAAGTTTCTTGTAAGCATAAAATGTTTACATTCCTGTGGTCCTGTTTGTGAACTAGCTTCAATTTCTTTTCAGGGCACCAAATGTTATTGTTTGGTGGCTTGTCAACTGCGAAGCAAAAAGTCGAAGATGCCGTGGAAATGTATGACCTTCTGGATCCTGAGCACCCGAAGGATCCAAACAATCTTCCTAGTGCTTTGGCAGGAATGGCCTGGGTGCTTATACCCAAACCCATGAGTCAAAATCTTCGCACATACGTTATGTAAACAAATCCAAGAAGAACCAATGAGGTATTCCCGTGTTCACTAAACAATAATATAAAAATCACAAGCATATTTAAAATAAAATTGCTCCACCCAACTTGTACGAATTGAGCCTTATTGTGATCTTGATTGGAATGTAATCCACTGTGTGTTGAATGGCAGATAAGTTGCATTTACCGATTTTGTTAGGTTCTATTTATTAACAGCAACTAAAAAATTAATACAACTAAACTAAATGTATGAGTTGCAAGTTCATCGACGTGCTTTTCCCAGAGGTAAAAGTGGAGGGGGGAGGGTAGTTCGGGTTTACATTTTGGGCATTATGAGAGATTTTCTTGGTGGAAATACTTGACACAATCACCACCAGTATGTTACTGGTAGTGATTGCGTCAAATATTTCCACCAAGAAAATCTCTCATTATGTCAATTGTACACCACTGTAGTCGCCATTTACCGGTATTTAGTCAGCAGGTGGGAAAATTAGAAAGCAGCCGAAAGCTGAGTCAACAGTCCAAGCAACATGTGCTTCAATTTGAATAGAGATTAGATGTCATGTTCCTACCATATATCACTTTCTGCAGTTAACAGAACTGGTGGTGCAGGTAACCGTGCACCAAAAGCAGTCTTAGCTTCCTGCCCAGAAACTCCAAATGCAGATATCTCAAACCCAGTATCTTTTATTGTATTCTTAACCAGTATGCAATTACGTATTAGCAAGAGTTGATATTAGACAGTAGCCTAACCTAGGTCAAAGGTCCTTCAGTGCTTTATTGAACTTGAACAGAAAATGAGGGGATGAGAGAAGCATCAAGGTAACCAAAGCACTGAGCAACAAGACCCATCATATGAAGTGCCACATTAACACAGTCATCTTAGTTAAGACATCCAACCTGACAAGCAGAAAACCTTTTGAAAACACCAGCTCTCGGAACCCACTTCATTTTTAATCCAACGATAACATCAAATATAAATAAATGCTCAAGCTTGCTTTTAGCAATAACAAGTTTTTAACACCTAATTTTACTCGATAGCAGAGCTGGGCAAGGCACCTAATATGCACTTAACACTAATGCATAACTGCTTCATAACTGCTTCAGGGCCACCAGAATTGATTAAATCAGAACAACAGTGTAAATAGCGTTTGAGGGTTTCCAAGTATGGTTTTTACCTATCCATCCATGCACACTGTACATTGTGATGAAGTTGTGGTAAAACATTAATTTCAGCTACACTGACTCTGACATCCATATCACACAGACTCAATTGAGTCACGTCAAAAGATGGACTAAAATGTATTGACTTCAAGTTGAGCTTAGTACGTTTTGCTAACTTACCCGGAATATCAGATATTCCGTTCCCTGCTGCCCATTGCAACTGTTTGTAATTGGAGAGGCCCTCTTTATGAAAATATATTTCTTTTTAGCACCATTTAGCACCGCTTTCCGATATATCAATATTAGTATCAGGATCGATATTGGTATTGGTATCTGTAATACCGATACACAACTTGATAATCCCTATCGATATTACATTAACTTATTAACAGCATCAGTCTTTTACAGCGTCCATTTCTTATTATTATTTATTAAATAATAGCTTAAATTCGCAGACGACATTTACTTTTATAGCTTAATGAACTTGGCTTCTGCCTCATGCACTCTAACTGGAACCAGATGCTGTCCTGTCCAGATTCTCAGTACACATCAATGGTCCAACTTAGAGCCAAACAGCTCTCTCCAGAACTACATAATCTGTTGCACAATTCCTGAATACAATAGAAACAAGATGCAGGTTTTGTCTTAAATAGAGGTCCCCTGCAGAATTAAAAACTCTCCCAATTTATTTGGACCCACTTGCCACCAGTTATTAACCCTCAGGAGCAGGACCCTCCAGCAGCATTTGACAAAGTTAATTTTTGATTGAATGTGGACTTGATATTATTTCAAGGAGCTTCCCTCCTTCAAGGACTAAGTCCAGTCCAGTATTAAGCAAGGGCACATCTTATTTAAGATCCACCCTTTCTTATTTTTCCTTGTTCCTTAGTTAATATTAAGAGTGCTTTTAAATAATTTACAGTGCATTAACGGGAATTAAGAGGGAGCCGATTTAATCCTAAATAATTGAATTAAACATATTTGGACCGAATTCTTGTGTGGACTCCCTTCTTTTGCTCAGTGATTACGATTTATGTGCTGTTGCTAGAATTGTTGTATAAGCGCCAGCCGGTACCTCTGTTATAACTGTACCTCTGTTTATCCCCGTAAAGCTTTACATAGAGATTTACGAGAGATTTACAATGGTGTCAGGAGTGTAATCTTTATTAAATGTGATCTATGCACGACTTGATTTACTGATGCTTAATCTACACATGTAATTAATGATGACAGTTAAGACCCTTACTAAGCATTGTTATGGTGATCTGGTTGTACGACATTATAAGAAAAACACAACACAACAAATCAGAAACACTATTCTTTGAATTTTCGGTTGAAAATTGATTATGGAAGCATAAAGATGTTAACAAACAATTCCACAAACTTCGTCCACCTTCTTCAGAAGGTAAATGCAAAAAACGTAGAGATTACATAAAAGTCAGAATTATTAGTCACAATTCGAAACTGCCACTTCAAAGTCTCGCTCACCTATCTCCATACTCCGTTTAAGTATATATATATGGTTTTCATATATCTGGTTATAACTAGTAGTGAAGTATATCATGGTCACGTTCTGTTTTAGTCTTCGGCAGGTACTGTTACATGTTTACATGTTATTTTTTAAATCTTCATGCTGAGCAAACCTCATCACAATGGTTTAAGAAATTACCATTGTTTATTAATTGCAGAATTTAGGGTTGACTGGCCAATCATTGCAGTTGGATAAAATATGCTTTTCCACAGTTTTACTCTTTCCACATCATATGCTTCCTCCGCATCATACGCTGGTTAATAATTACCGGGCTGTACCGTACCTCGTGAAGAACTATCATGTCTTTCCGCATCATACACTTCTGCATCATATGCTGTTTAATGATTACTGGGCTGTGTCCTGCCTCGTGGAGAACTATCATGTCTTTCCGCATCATACACTGTAATGATTACTGGGCTGCACCATGCCTCTTGGGAACTATCATGTCTTTCCACATCATACTCTTCTACATCATGCACAGTGTAATGATTACTGGGCTGTGCCGTGCCTCGTGGATAATTATCATGTTGTTCCTCATCATACACTGTTTAATGATTACTGGGCTGTACCATGCCTTGTGGGAAACTATCACGCCTTGGGTTTGGGTAACCTGTACTTCAAGGTTATTATTATTAAGAATCGAGGCCGCAGGAAGGGTAAGGCGAGCAAGGCACCCACCTAGGGCACCGCCTTCCTGGGGCACTGCACCGAATGCCTGCCACCCGTGTAACCGTGCAAGTGGGTCATAAAGCACAAACATTTTTTTAACGGATTGCGTTGTACGGAAATTAAAGAAAAAGGGTTATATTGAGGCTTTTCACAAATTTTGCGTCTTGCTTCTTAAAGCATTATAACTCAGAGACTCGCATGCACTAGCCAGAATTGAATATGTATTGTATTCAACCAGCAATCAAGCCACTTCTATGTTGCTAGGGCTGGCCATTCTGTTGGTTCATCAATCGATGAACCAACCAGTAAGCATTCTTCCCAATCCGAACTCTGAATGCAAGTCTAGTCCAGACATCTACAATTTGCATGTAAAACTGCAGTGTCTATATGAATCAGGTGATGTTGCATGGTACCACGGAAGTGGGTGCTGGTTGGAGATGGAACGTAATATATTTTTTAACAGATGGCATGGCACACAAGTTATATGTATAATTTTGTATGTGTAATAGTTAGTATTTAATATGTAAATCTCAATATAACATTCGTGAAGATTTTTTTATTCTCTTGAAATAGCAACTTATTGAAATAGAAAGTGGAGAGTGCCTCTCAGTTGGTTCGCCTTGGGTGCCAAAGGGGCTAGCTACGGCCCTGTTAAGAATGATTAGAAAGAAACAGTTGCCAGGTGACTCAGTATGCATAATTTATGCAACACTTATACACATCGCCTTTAAGCAACAAAGAATAGCAAAATTTTTTTCAGTGAATAACATCAGCAATATGATTTCGGATAGCAATGGCCAGTCCCAAAGAATAGTTCCTAATAAGTTAACACCAAGGAGAACCCTGATAGATAAATTTGCCTGTGATAATACGTATTAATGCTAACACTAGGCAATTCAGTGATACTGAACTATCAGTAAATCGCCCAATGTTTAGTGGATCATAATGACAGCAATTTAAAACTGTTACAGTGCACTAGTAAACCCAAGTGGAATTTCTCAAAAATATAACTGAAAGTATCGACTCTTTGCAATTCAGAGAGGGCTATCGATTGTCATGCTCAAAGACGACTGTGGGAACAGGGACATGGGGTTTGTTATAGTGCACCGAAAGCTAGAGGCTATCACAATGCTATGAGCTATGTCCTAAATCTAAAATGCTTGTGTCTCGACATGCTAAGCACCAACAAGCAGGAACACGTGCACATGTGCAGCTTCGGTTTTGTAAGGCACAAATTGAAATCTCCACTTCGTTTCACGAAAGTATGCATGACTCAACATTCAACCAATTTATTAATTAACTTTAGCACATTACCTAAAATGCAAGCAGAACTGCAATGAAAAAGGCATAATAAACAGGTTGGTACCTGTGCGGCACCCAGAATAGTATTTATCGCCGCAACTCTGTTGCTAGTTGAAGATTACTTCCAGCTGCCTAATCACAAGCACAGCAAGCATGGTGACTTTAGTATCTCTATACTGCTATAGATACCCAAGAGAGTTCAGACTTAATTCTGAGAGTTAAGGCAGATTTATTACAATGTAAGCACGTAAATAATGCGTTTCTGTATTATTTGCACTGTACAGTTAATGCAAATTGCACGCGTGTTTCGTGTGGGGTTTGTGAGTAATGATGTCAGTTATCCTCAGCCTTCTATTAACCCTCTACAGCGTGTATAATGAGGTTTTAGTTTAAGCTTAGTGCCCAAATGGCCTTGTTTAAGAAGAAAAAAAACAATGAGCTTCTCTCACTGTTCGATTTTATTGGCTGTTGATTTTGCTGCCTCCACTGACATCGCAACACAGCTCAAGGCGTTTCTAGCAGCTTACGCACTTGCACGCAGGTCAAACCGCAAAGGCTCCAATGTGCATGCTTCCAGTGACTTCACGTAATGAGCTGGTGGATGACCATTGACCAACCTTCTATATACTAGCGTTCCATCAATCTTGGTCTGGAAGGAGACAGAAAGGTTTAGTACGACTTGTTAGGCAGCTATGTTGATTGTAAAATGTCCTGAGACTTTGAATCATATTCAGAAGCCTTTTAATGATGTCAGCTAACAACAAGATATTATCTAGTCGTACACGGATGGACCAATTCCACAGGAATATCAAATAGAATAAACAAGTAAGTTTATTACTAAGCCGCACTTTATTGCATAGGACAGTGTGTGCTAAGAAACTGATATGCCATTTCCCAAGTTCTATTCTGATAAACCTATAAAACCATATTTTCTTAGGTATTTATTTATTTATTTATGTGAAATAACTGCAACGCCCCAAGATGCAATTAAGCAGTATAAAAACAGAACAAAAATAAGAAAAAAATAAGCCCACAAGCGCCACAGACGCAAGGCAATCAAACAGTATGGCTGCAGATCATAGGCTGTAAAGTAGTTTTGGGCTTTCTGACGAAAGCAAGTTCAGAGTCAGTTTGAACAACCTCTTGGGGCAAATTATTCCATTCAACAATGGTGCGTGGGAAAAAGGAGCCTACAAGTACGTTCTTGCTGCACTCCAATCTTTTCACCTGTCTAGTGTGATCATGGCGACCCACAAAGTCAGGGGCACCACAGAATTCAATTGGACCCACAATAGTGCCGCCATTCAGAACGCGAAAAAACAGTTGCAACCTATGGAGTTTTCTTCGCTCTTCCATCGAGTTCCACAACATCTTGTTGCACATTCCAGTGACACATCTCTCTCTCTTGTAATTGCCAGTGACCATTCTTACCGCCCTCAGCATCACTCCAGACAATCCGAAAGATACTTCGTGTAGGGATCCCACACAGCACTGCAGTATTCTAATTTAGGACGTGCAACAGTCTGGGACTAGCTTGTTTCAGAAGCCTGTGGAAAAACTTAATTTCACCATTGACTTTGGTACAAATACCCTGGACTTGGTCAGAACACGACAGCTTTCTGTCGAGCATCACCCCAAGACATGAGACTTTAGTGACATTTTGCAATAAGTGGCCATTTATGGAATATCCAGGATCAGTGGCATTTCTTCTGTGTGAGATGGGTAGCACCTTGGTCTTAGTTTCATTCAGTGTCATTTGCCAGGTGTCGCACCAATTGCTAACCTTGCACAAATCGGTCTGCAGAATTTGTCTATCATTTTCATCCCTTATGACTCGGTAAACGTAAGTGTCGTCGGCGAAGAGTTTATGACAGGAAGACACAACCCACATTAGGTCATTTATGTATAGTAAGAACAAGACTGGCGCGCTTACGGAGTCCTGGGGTACACCAGATGTTACGGGCACCCTGTCAGATTGGCTGCCCTCCACCATCATGTTCTGAATTCTGTTCCTTAGGAAGCAGCCGAACCAGCTAATCACCTTCTGACATATGCCTTACGCCTCCAACTTCATTAACAACAGTTCATGTGGCACGGTGTCAAAGGCTTTGGCCATATCGAGTGAAATGACATCTACAGAGAAACCCAGATCGAGGCCCACGGCAATATCATGCACCATGGATGTGAGCATAAGTTCGCATGAAGCACCTTTCCTAAATCCAAGCTGCTCCTGCGTAAGGAGTTTTTCTTCGTCCAAAAAATCTCTCCATTCGACTGACAATAATATGCTCGAGTATTGTACTGCAAATGGACGTTAAGGCAACGGACCTATAGTTTTTAACGTCACTCTTCTTACATCCCTTAAAAATAGGCACCACTTCAGACACCAACCAATCGTCAGGAACTTTACCCTGATCAAGTGATTGAGCAAAAATAAAATACAAGAAGTTTGCACTAATATCAGTAGTATTTGTGAGAGCAGTACATCCAATACCATCGGGTCCAACTGCCTTCCTCTCCTTCAACCCATTATCAAGTTTTTAACTTCCCCACGATTTATCACAATGTTTTTCATTGTGTTCGCGGTCTGCGAATCAAGACGATGTTCATCAGTAGTAGGTGAAGAGTGTGTAAAAACATACTCGAAGTAACGATTTAAAAGGTTTGCCTTGGAGGAACCATCAAATGCTTGGTCACCAGTTGGGTACACTTTTTTGGGTCAATGCTTTTCACATACGACCAAAAGCGTTTGGGGTTGTTGGGAATGTCTTCTCCAAGGTTTTCCATGTACTTTCGCTTTTTATTTCGAATCTTATGTTTAATATCACTATGCATAGACTTAACTTCTTGATTGATATTGTCACACATAGATGATTTAGCTTTGATGCGCATTCGCTGAGCCTTGTTAATCAGCCACTTTAACTCCCTGTCGAACCATGGCTTATCCTTATTTGGGGAAACGAAAATGGACGGAGTAAGATCCTTGACAGCACTCTACAGTTCGTTTCTGAAAAAGACCCAGTTTTCGTCAACAGTTTTTAAGTTCATTGTCGCCATGAAGTCAGCAAAGCTGACCTCCAGCCTCTCAGTTACTAGAGTCCAGTTTGTCCTGCCATATAACATTCTCTTGATTTTGTTAGAAGCCTTTTTCGTAATTATTTAGATTAGGGGCACCACGCCAAATCGCTTAATTTTTATACTAACCGACGCTACTCTTCATCCTAACACCCATTTCGCGTCATAAAACCCAGGGGAAAGGGTGGGTTGTAAAAAAAATTTCAAAAGACGGAAAATGCGAGTCACATATATGTTAAAGCAGCGGCGGTGACAACCATATTGTGAGGGAAGAAGGGTAGCCAGAAAACCCGATTTGGACCTCACTACAAGTTTACGGAAACCTAACCAAACGTAACCTAACCTACCTAACCTAACAATTACAACAAAACCACACGAAAATGACAATAACAAAACAACGAAAGAAAAATTTCCGAAAACATTTGTTGTGGTGCGAATCGGATTTTCCGGCTGCCCTGCTTCCCAAATAAAACACCTCACAGTATGGCTGCTACCGCCGTAGCTTTAGCGTGTCTGTGACTAGCATTTTACGTCTTTTGAATAATTTTTGAGAAGTTTATACACGTTTCCCCGGATTTTGTGATGCGAAATGGTGTTAGAATGAAAAGTAGCGTCTGTTAATACAAAAATTTATTGATTTGGCGTGGTGCCCCTAATCTAGATAATTACCTTTTCTTATTGGCTCTTCCATTGTTTGCTGCTTGATATTATTGTAGTAATAAGATTATCTAAAATAACGGGGTTATGGGCATGACATAGTGAAGAATATGAGACACACCCTACAAGGTCACTGAAGGTGGTTATGCAAATGTGCAATGCAATAGTTTAATATACTGACATAAGTCCTTGAACTCTAGTATACTTTGAAGTTTATCTGTAAAAAGTATTATTTGCCAATTCCAAAGGACACTCTGCAGAGAAACCATTAAACTGCAAGAAGTATGGCGCATCCAAAAGCACACGTAGGTATTTACAGAATGGTGATAGTGTAGTGAACACAAAACCCTCTCAAGTACACAAGATGTGAAGAAGTTAACAGTAGCGAGAAACCCTCCAAATGTAAAGTGTATGGGGTGGTCACATGGTGTAAAGCAGAGAAATGACCACACAACTGTACAATATAGGGATATGTATGCACACTATTTCTATACACACTAAAGAAACCATTCATATGTTAAGAGCGTGCAGCATCCAACACCTATCATATATATTAGAGAAAGGTGGTACACCTGTATTTCATACGGTAATAACATAACTATCTGATATATGATTAGGCCTATAGAAATAACAACATAGCTAAATACACACACACTGGTGGGACACCATACAAGTGCAAACATTGTGTTAACAGCCAATAGTTATTCAGTATTAAGCATAGTGGAGAAGGGAGGCACACATACTGCATATGGGTAGTTACCGAAGGTGTGTGATCCCAGCCACGAGTGTGATATGTAATTAAAAGATCATGCTTTATGAAAGGGAATACAGTAGTAGCATTAATTTCCAATTTCCCAAATTAAATGAAAAAACTATAGAATATGGAAGTTTGATATGCAAATGTTTTTAGACAGGGGATTATTCGATTTGTATATACAATTACTCCAGAAGTCAAGCCTACTGCAGAAGAAGAAGTGAGACATCCTGGCATCACCCGCCAGTTTATCTTCAGAAACTCTTAAAGTGTTAGCGACAATCGCCTTAGGTGTAGAGGCCGACCTGAAGATTCTAATCGGGACTTGTACGACAGTTAAGGAAGCATCGAAATCCTTGTCTGCAGTATACGAACCCAAGTCAAGACCCTGCATTGGATACCTATGGAAGAAGTTTTTATGGATCAAGAAGAACCATGGCCAAGTACTTATCAAGAATACAGAACTCAGTGACGGACTTGGCCGTTGCAGAGAAGACCGTACCTCAAGAAGAGCTAGCATACCAAATGCTCTGTGGTTTACCAGATGCATGGGATTCAGTAGTCGAGAGATTCCATGCCTTAACCTGATCTCGAGTACATCCCAAAGACAATCAAGGAACACCTTCTTAATAAATTTGAGCAACGGAATTCTATGACGCAGATAGGACCAATAGACACTGTGAATGTTTATGCCTCATCTCATCACAGAAGACCTAGATACTGAAGTGGTAATTGAGGAAGAAGTACCGGTCAGAGACAACCGATGGGAAAGAGCCCAAATCAAAGAGAATGATCGAGGCACAGAACCTTCAAGTGCTATGTCTGTGACGGCGAGGGGTATTATGCGAGAAATTGCCCAAACCTAAAAAATCATTACTTTGGGAAACCAACTACAGCAGTCAATGAAGAGAATAGCTCCATATGACACAGCAGCTCTGTTTGTGGAAGCCCTCATGACATCATCAGGACAGTTCGTTATTATTAAAAGAAGACTGATGGCAGAAGCCTCATGCATAGAGGCCCCTGACAACGATGAATTAAAACAAAGTTTGTGACTCCTCTGAGATGTGCCATTATTTCTGTAACATTTGGTAACTGAATTGAGCATGATTCAGTCATTGAATTCAGTGCCCTTAAATATACAACAACGCGCCACCTATCTGGCTTTCTTTTTATTAACAGACATGTGAGCTGAACCATGATGGTTTACTTGCCCTTATGATGCCGATCTTTATCATTTCATCCAAATACTTATCTAAAAGTTCTCTCTGAAGGAATGGTACCTTGTATATCTTTGAACAAATGATTATGAGTTATCTGTATCAATTGTAACTTTGTATCCTTGGTAACAGCCTAAGTCCCTTTGTATTTTGCAAATGAGCTATGGTGCTTCCTTGACACAAGAAGAGATTCCTCATTCAATTCGTCATTCAAATCTGAGAATACAAAAAATAAAAAAGGTTATGTGTACAAAAAGAGCCTTGTACTCGATCCAACTGCCCCCTAAGAGGTGGATACCGAAATAAAATTTGTTTGGCCCCTTTATCTGTTTACCATATTATGTGACACACAAGAAATGAAACTTGCATAATGTTAGAAAAAAAAACTCGCCTTCCCACGAGGATGTACAGAAAAAAGAAAAAAGAGTGCAGGCAATATAAGAGGCTCGTCCAGATCCAGGAATCTGGAGGAATAGGATGGCTATTTTAAAAACTCAATCCCTGGGTTAAGTGCAGTACAGCGGCATGAGAGCTGTCATAAAACATGCAACACATTCTCCCTCATTACGCATCTTCTCACCTCAGAGTGGACATGTCAAAGGAAATCGCAGGAGAAAGGAAAGCAATAGCTGAAGGATAGAAAGTAAGAAAAACTGGTCGAGTGACCAAAGAGCCGACAGAAACGTAACACGTGTTTCAATATACTTTTTTATTTTCAAGAATAAAACAAAAAATGTATGAAAATTATATTGTATGCCAAATTCATGATGCAAACATTGCCAGAGTCCAAATTAAAATTACGATAAAAATGAGTCCCATATTTATGTTGGTTAGGATGTTGCTTAAATGCCATGAACGTCTGCATCAGCAATGAAAATGTTTTTCACACCCCACTTCATCAGGGCAGTGGAGCCCTCTAACTTGGTGATTGGGCAGGTAATATCCCTCGCCCACTTTTTTTCGGCAAATGAAAAAGTTAAGAGTGAGGGACTCATTTTCATATGTCTAAAGGATGCAGGGAAATGAGTGACCATATTTGAAAAACTTATGAGCATAACCATAAATCTGGTATAATGACCCTCATAACAAAATAATAAAAAATGAAAAAATGAACTTAGAAAAATTATTAAATAATGTGGCAGATCCCTCTATATATTTTATAGAATGCATGGAGGTGAAGAGTTCGTCATTTTAGTCTTTTTATACAGTCGGAAAAAGACGAAGCACATGGAAATTGCCGTAGGCATTTACCAGAATTATAATAGTTTTCGAGCACTCTCAGCCATTGCCTAAAGACATTATGCCCCTCGGCAAACGAGGAACTTTTTCTATATATTCAAGAGATAAATGGTTAAAGTGAGTGCTCAAGTTTGATCGGGGTAATCAAGCTGGTTAAGGCGACTGAACTGAAAAGAGGGTAAACAGACTACCGTGTTTGATTATAATGTTGCGAATCGTTACTCCGGCCACTTGTACTCCTCCGTACTAGTTAAGGGACAATACACTAATTATTATATATCATATAATGATGCATATTGATTAGTGCTGAGGCAATACGCTTTAGTATGCAGTTTAAAAAACATGGTGAAAATTCCGGATACCATCAAGTCTTGATTTCCTGACCTTAAAAGAGTACTAAGACAAGTCGCCCTCTCCACCTCTTTTAAAACAAACAAGGGTTATGGTTGAGGCACTGCTTTCATACATCTGCTAGGAGGCATGGAAGCCAATAATATCATCTCAAGTCTATAATTGACTAGGCCAGATCTAATCTCGCAAAAACACTTCAGTGGAGCTGACCCAGCAAAATCTAGTGTCTCGCAGAAGAGACAGGCTCCTTGTTAGGACTGGCGAAAGATGCATAAATAGCACAATTATGATTATTTTTTTGTATGCAGCGAATGGCAAACCTGGTTGATTTACTAACAAGGCATTCATCATCATATGTCGAAACTGAATATATGGCGGCGAATGTTTGCATGAAGCTTGTGATTAGCTAACTTATTAATGACTGGCAGCAAGGGCAAGTGACACATTGCATATTAGTTGCAAAGCTTTAATACTCCTAATGAATGAATGAATACCAACAAAATATCATTTATCGAAAATGACAAAAATAATACTAGAATGACGGCTGAAATGTGATACCCGATTTGATCGATCACAATGAATTTTACTTGTAATTGCAAGCTGAATGTTATAGCTCAGTGAATATGAAGTGATATGAAATAGTACCAAAAATGATGACAGGCTAGAATTATGAAATGTATATAAAATAGTATGATAAATGATGACATTTTGGAACTATAAAATGCGAAAAACGAAAAATGAATTTACTGAATGAAGAATTTGGTCCTAAATGATAATTAACTAATATGAATCGCGCACAATACTGCTGAATAGACACTGATGAATATGAAACTTTCGATATGAACTTGACTTGAAACGATGTTGAAATCTCGAATAGAATAGCATTGAAATGTTGATATGAACCAAATGATAAAATTTGTTCCGATGATTGGAAATGTTTAAATGAAATGATAAACTCTATTTATGTTGAACGCTAGGACCTGGCAAAAGAAATGAATAAAAATAATATCACAGCAGTTTATTTTGATTGTTATGTGTCATAAAGGAGATGATCTTGCAATTTGTTACAGATAATACGGTCGAACAGTCAGATGATATAAGCAGCCAACTCTACATTTGTTTCTGTTTCATTCAGATTACCATAGGCAGGGAATTGAGAACCTTGGAAACAGGGCAATTCTAGCTGAGGACGGCTGAATGAAAAGTAAACAAGCAGACGAATGAGTCTATACAAAACTCCGTGCAGCCGCACGAGCTGTACCCTAGCTAAAGTAGGCCAGGCCTGTCCTAGCCAAGGACTAAAAAAAGAGTGTAATGAAAATTTTGGGAAACAGCATGCAACCAACCAGAAAATCGTCATAAGCGGACAGTGAAATAGTAAATATGATTACTATTATGATATACGCCAATATCGATAAGTACCAGTAGAATCGATCGGAATGTATGGCATTTTAGCCTGCATATCAAAGTGTGTATATCGATATTTGAGGCAATATACGGCTCCAATGCCGAAATACGAAAAAACATAAGTGCGTATACTGAATAAGGAAAAAACTTTGAAAGTATATAAAAGGATAAATATGTCAAGGTCAATTGTATGTTAGAATAGGGCAACATACATGTTCACGTGTTAAACTTTTATTTTGAACAATTAATGCATATTTATGTTGAGAATATGAATTTTGATACATATTTATGTTAATCATGTTATGGGGACATATATAAACACACATCCATGTTAACTGTGTTACGAATATCCATCGTTTGTTTGTCAACATGGCTTAGTTTCTCCACTTGCTGTAAGAGCCCAAACACACCGCAACCACCAGCCACTTGAGTTCAAGGTCATGCGCTCGAGAAAGAGGAGGGACAAAGCAGAGATGACCTCATCTCCCTTGTCCTTTCTGTTGCCTGCCATGTTACCATTACCGCTGACCGCATGCAGGAGCCATGCTCAGCCAACGTATCTCGTTGACGCCTTGATAGTACCGTAAATGACTTTAAAGATCAACAAACACAGCAGTGTTTTAAGTACAAAGTTTGATTATTAGTACAATTGTTAATATTGGAATATACTTGAACAATGCTTAGATAGCATACGAATAATAGGAATAATAGGATATGCAAACGTACTCTGAACTTCGATAGCGGTGCTCCAAATCTGAGCATGACAATTGATACGGTATAGTATATCGAAATGTGTATTATTGAAAGTGTTTATGAACGATTGATTACGTGAATTGATACGAGATAATTGATTGCCCATCCATGCTATTCCCATTTGGCTTAACTTTAGCATTATTTGAAATAATATTAATAATACCAAGAATTTCAAGAATATCAAAAAGTCCCCATTGCAACGTGTTAGATCCTTTCCAATTAGTTCCATCAGAGTTTTCAGAGGGTGCCACGTGTTCTATCTGGTAATTTTTGCTCATTTTTCTCCCCATATCTAAAGTAAACTAAATTACAACTAAGCTAAACTAAATAATAATTAAATACAAGCTAGTTTCGTTTAGGTTAGTTTGTTTATCGGCTCAAAATTGGAATATAATGGCGCCCTCTATAAACTTAAGACTGAACTAATAGGATAGGATCTAAGATCGTTCAGTATGGGGTCTCAGTCACAAATTCTCCTCCCAAACCCTATAAATTCTTGATAATATGTATAATATGTGCATAAATCTTTGACCTGCTTGGTTTTAAGATTTGGCCAACAGTAAAGCCAAGTCTCTTTACTGACTCATAGCATATTGCTTGTAATGTATATTTATGTAACAGCTTAAAGACAAGACCCCAGAGTAGTAGGAAAGTGCTATTTTGGCAAATAGAGGCTGCCTACATGCATACTGGAAGTGCCGCCATTTTTAAAGATGGCTGCTCCGTTACTAGAAACGGAAGTGCCACCATTTTCTGAGATAGCGGCCCTCATGAAAAGCAGAAATATGTCCATTTTCTAAGATGGCTGCCCTCATGTAAAAACCTCCATTTTTCCAAGATGGGTGCTGCCCTTGTCTTGTCATCCATGTTTGTTGTTTACCTTTTTAATACTCACGTTACTGCTTGCCTCCCTGAAATTCGGTTGGCCTTATCTGCTCAGTCGGCATTTTTCACGATTTTATTTACTGTATTTCTGTAAATTTTGGTATTACGAGTGTTAAAAAACAATTTCTCGTGTCCTTAGCCTGGGATCGAAACTGCATCGCCAGAATGGAAAGCAGCAATGCTATCCTCCATACTGTGATTGTTGGTTGATGAAGAGAAATTAATGGTAGGTCGTTATAGATAGGGTAAATGATTTTACGAAGCTTCGACCCTTTACGGATGCGAAGTGTCTGCTGTATTTTTATACTGCTATTGGCTTTAAAGGCTGTCAGTTTGTGCACCTTTCCTAATGCTTCAGTTCACAAACAAACTATATGAATGCTTTAGGTTATTGATTGTGTGTGTGTGTGTGTGTGTGTGTGTTTGTGTGCGCGTGTGCGTGTGTGTCCCATCTGAGGTGGAAAAGTAGACGTTTCAATGCTAGATGCTAGGCAGTAATAACCGATAGCCACTGTCTGGCTGATAGCTTGTTTCACGATCAATAATCGTGTTACTATAGGAACTTACTTTTCCCGTCCTGCTCTATATTGAGTACTGACCCGACCAGCTGCTGTGACCAGTTATTAACGTTCAGTATATTTGCAGTACTTTCTTTTTTTCCACATAAACCTTTAACAAGAGACGGTGTAGAGTTAAGTTTTGGAAGGTACAAATTTAATAACCTTATGTGACTTTGGAAATGGGTTTCATGAAAAGTCTCAACTGTTTCATCATCACACAGGTACGCTGGAAACGGATGTACAAAAACTTAAAGCCGAATGCAACCTTCCAAAACTCATCACAGTGTGGAGTAGGTTTCCACCTTTTCTAGCATAGAAAAAATGCTTTGTACACGGATGCCTCTGACGGGAATTTTATTATTCAAAAAAAGAAACAGATCAAGGACGTGGGTTTCCTTGGGGTTGTTTATGATGCTGCTACGAAAGTGTACATCGACAGACATTGTTTGTTGCAGGATGATCAAAAAATGTATTTTAATGCGGTGATCAAGCTGATTAGAAATATAAGTGACCCTATTTTACCTATAGCGATACTCCCACGAAGAACTACACGCACAAAAACTGTGTTACGATAATTAGTTTTCACGCAAAAATACTTTAGAAAATAAAGGTTACTGGTTTATTAATTCTGGCCCTTTTCTAAATTACATAAACATTAATTCTATTTCATTAGAAACGCGATTTTTTACTGCTGCGATCCGAGTGTACCACTCGTTTTTAGCTGTCAAATAGGAACTAAAGGTATTTTAATTACCAAACTGGAGGTTGATCATTAGACTATTACAATATTCAAAAATCCTTATGAGGTCACAAATAATTCAACAATTGCTGTAGTATTTACTGCAGATTTTGATGCCAGAGAAATTTGCTGTCAGTTAGATTTGTGTGACATTATGTTAAACAGTATAACAACAAAAAAGAAAGATTTGTGTGTCTTGTATTCTCACAAGATCAGTCTTTAATGCAGAGTGTTTGCAGAGTGTTTAATGCAGTGTGTTTAGTGCAGAGTCTTTAATGCAGTGTTCTTGTAATGCAGAGTGTTTGACAATGTACCCTCGGGAGTAGAGCATAATTTGAATTACAGTTCTTGTGAGGATACACATTTCATTTCAACAACGTACGTGGTGCGTCAGGAGTTACCAAACTTTTATTGTTGATTACAAATTATTTTATGATCTCCGTGACTTCAAAAAAAATTGGTACCATTATTTAAATGAAACAGAATCATAACAAATAGACAGTGTTGGCCGCACAACACTTTATCGGGTTGATGTAATCTTCACTGATTTCTTACAATTCTCTTGTCTCGGATGTACCTTAAGACCTCCTTGGGTGGTTTCATCCTAAATGAATGGAAGTAAAAAGTGCAGGGTCTTATTTTTATATATATATATAGTAAGCTACCCAGTGAGTTCCGTCCCCCACTTCTGAATCTTCTAAATTAACTATGCCGCACTCGACTGCTTTGGGGTGTGTAGGCAACAGATCCTTCGAAAACACACCTCTAAATATATCTATTCCTAACATCTGAGCAGGCCCCCCACAACGGGGGGGGGGGGGGGTTCAGGTGGACCCGCTGTACCCAGGCCCGAGCTCTCAAGGGGCCCGCACGGCTAACATTCTTTTTCGCAATTGTGAATTACGATGACTGAGTAATGTACTCGATTTGTGCGTATTCTGAATTTTTTATACTCCCAACAAACAGCAACTCCAATTCAACTGCATCTGAGCATAAGCACTGCTGTGTACCTATTGGCCTGTTAGGCAGGGAAGCCCTCAGACGTAAGCAGCTCGCATTAATGAATGAACGGATATTATAACGTAGTGTAACCTTTTTACGATTTCAGTCGGGGAATGGGGTCCGCTGTTGTAGTTAGACCCAGGCCCCTAACTTCGATGTGAGGGCCCTGCTTCTGAGCATATTTGCTGAGATCAACGTTTGACAGAGCTCTAGTCATTGGAATGTCGGCCTTAGATAGAATCTTCAACACTCCTTTTCAACCCTTTTTTAAGCCTCCACATCTCTTCTGTCAGTATCCCCCCTCCCCTCTCCATAAAATATCCCCCCTAAAAAAACAGTATGTACACAAAACAATAATAAATAAACCGTTAAGTTAGGTGAGGAAACCATAATCATCCTAAAGCCGGAAACTTAAGCTATCGGAAACTCACTACTGGAAAGTACTAGGAATGAAACTTTTTTAATATCGATAATCCCTAGAGAAAAAACTGGAAAAAAATCATTCTGAACTGTGGTACTGAACTGATATCTGCCAAAAAAATAAAAGAAGGAAGGTTGGGAAAAAATTACAAACAAAAAAACTTCTTAAAAATTAAAGAAATTAAAACATTTCAACACTTTTAAACAAAAATTGAAAGAATTTCAGTCTGGACTCTGAGATTGAACTGATATTCGCCAAAGACTAGGAAATTAGTCAAAAACTAGAGCAAACCAGAAAACAAATAGAAGTTATTAGACAACTGAATACCATTGTGGGATAGTAAGTGAATATCCAACAGCTTGTAGCTTCTTGACAATGTGTAACCTGACTAAGTGGTAACTATTATCCATGTTTTAACTTAATTTTATAGTGATTAAAAGTCTTGGATATGGCACCAGAACAACCATGGACTATCTCAGGGATGTAGCTCATAACATCATAATATCTCTTTCTAAGATGAAAAAATTACCAACAAAAATGTCAAGTGTGCTGTACAAAACGGGATCATATGATTGAAGTTTACTTTACTTGTTATAATGTACGCGGATAGAAATTGATGATTTTTAATTGAAATAATCAAACGTACAATTGAGAAAATTGCATCTGTTTAAGTGCTGTTGTGCTTTACATTTTAAATATATGATTCGTAAAGCACAACAGCATTAAACAGATGACATTTCTCAATTGTACATTTGATTATTTCAATTAAAAATCATCAGTTTTTATCCATGTACAGTTTAACAAGTGAAACTTCAGTCATATAACCCCGTTTTGTACGGCACACTTGACATTTTTGTTTGTAATCCGTGTATCTTTTTTACAGCTATGGCGTCGCGCTACAAAGGTTTATGCCTGCAGTCAATTGTTGCTGGCCAATTGAAACAATTCAACTCAGCTCTGAAAGCCTGCATCTACAAAATAAATAAGCCATTCCATCGTTTTTAGCTGCCAATTTCGGGGCCAAAGGCATCTAAATTAACAATGTTGCTTAGTTTGGTTTAAATCTATGTGTTTAGCTGAAACACAGATTTTTTTCAAAGGGTTTTAGCAAGCGTTAACCGCACCCGGTCATCAGCCCGACAAAGCCCTAAGCCCCTATGTCTGCAGCACCCGGAATGGATTCCCAGGAGGTCACCCACCCAAGTACCAATCAGGGCCAATGCTGCTTAACTTCGGTGGTCTGACGAGAACTGCGATTTTTTTTTATTTTACCTTTCAACAATCAACTTTTTAGCAAAGCATAACACATGCAAGAAGAATAGATCTGGAGTTTGCTGAGTGGCATTGTTCCCTAATTACAATGGTTAAAACAATGTAAAACAATCAAAATGACGGTTCAGGGACCCGCAACTCCGGAATGGCTCGACCAATTGAAAAACTGGTTTCTCTGAGGATGAAGCCCAGCGGAATTTCTGGCTTCGGTCATTTTTCAATTATGTGTACTGGTGGGTGAAGAGATTTTTTAAATATTTTTTTACATTCGCTACTTTTTTCCAACTTCTTTTCCTTTAGTTTGGGGGTGAAGCGTCAATTTTTACCCAGTGGATATTGATATTAGAAAGTTAGCATTTTACAGTAGTGAATATCCGCAATTATGATTGGCAGAGGCTTTAGGATGATAATCGTTCCCTCACCTAACCTAATGGTTTATTTATTTTTGTTTCGTGTTTGTACTTTTTTTTGTACGGGGGGGGGGGGGGGATATTTTCCGAGAGGAAATAATATTAAATATTCGCCTAGAACCCTGTAACGCAGCTGCTTCCATCTTAGCAATGTGACGCTTTAGTTCCTCAAGCTGTCTCGTGTTATATTATTTAGCATCGTTTGCTGCCTTAGCTATTCCAGCCATGCCACCGGCAGTTGCCTACAAGGCTGTGAGATCTGGTAGCAAAAGAATGGGTGAAAACTTCCTTTCTTGACTTTCTTCACATGAGAACTTGAGATTCAGTTCTTTACCTCCAGCTCGCACTTTTTGAATTCGCGACTGTTGTATTTTGGTGATATGTAGAGATATGCTGGCCTGTCCTTCCTTCTTTAACTGAGAGTTTTTGGATGGATGAACACTGGATGTTTTACTGGCCTTGATTTGCTTCAGCATCCCTCACTCTATTATGGGAAATGATTAACTGAGTGGGGGTTGACGAATACATGATTTTAAATTGACTTAAAATCATGTATTCGT